>JAMKCH010006053.1:0-140000 GCA_023653785.1 Ophioderma brevispina
AACCGAAAAGGGATTATTGAAACAAAAAGGCGGCACAAGGTATATATGCGCATGTACCACTTCATAATTCAGATGAGACAAAGTATAGATGAAACAACGCTGATGTTTGCAAGACAGACCATCCTTTTAGAACCAACTCTTTGACCACTCATTCACTGTTGTGATCATTAAACTGCTTAGTGACCAAACTCTTCCCTTGGGTGCATTGAATACTGTCAGAGTGCAAAGATCTGTCATAGGATTGTGTTTGATCACTGAATGAGGTTCGGTACAGGACCTTGCATGAAACAGTTTGCAGGGCATTGTCACGCTAGTAACAATGCTAGTAAATTACAAGGCGAACTCGAATTTACGCGATTTGCGTGTATTAAAATAGGTCCCCGCCGAATGTTGCGATCACTAAACATGTGGATAAATGCAACTTCAATACCTACCCCCTCCCCAATACCCTGAAACAACCTCCGCCCCCTCCCAAACACCCGCAAAACCCCACGCCCTCCCAACACCCCACAACTCCCCAAACACCCACAAATCCCAAACACCCACAACCCTCATGCCCAACACCCCGAAACACCCATAACCTCCGTGAACACCCCTCTCAACACCACAAACCCCTACCCACTACCCTTAACAGCCACCCCAAACCCTATCAACACGCCTCCTTTCCCCACACCCGCCAACCCGACCATCCCCCCCAACACCCCGAAACACCCTATACCTCTGACCAAAATCCTGCAAGACAGGTCCTATCTCCTCCCCAACACCCCGCAACACTCCACCCCCTCCCCAACAACATGCAACACCCCAAACCATGCAACACCCCACCCCTCCCCAACACCCGCGACCATACCCAACCCTCTCCACACCCCCAACCTCATCCCAAACATCCCCACAACACCCTTACCCACTCCTTATCACCATCAACACCCCAACCCTACCCCATATCCTATAACACGCCTTCCTTTCCCAGCACCCCGCAACCCGCCATTCCCCTCCCCAACACCCCGCAACATCCCACCCCTCCCCACACATGCAACACCCCAAACCTCCCCCAACACCCCGCAATTACCCAACACCCCGATACCCAACCCACTCCCCAACACCCCGCAATACCCAACCCCTCCCCAACACCCCGCAAACACACCACCCCCTCAAACAACCCCACCCCCTCCCCCCAAACCACCTCACCCCCTCCCAACACCTCACCCCCACAACTTAGCATAGTAGGCTCATGTAGCGAAGAATTTTTGCCGATCCGATGTACCTGTTTCAGAGATACAGCACTTGCGCAATTTAATTACTATTTTGCATACCTAAAGCCGCATTATCACATACCTTTTCAAATGCAAAAAAGAGGTGCCCATGATAGGCTATTTGCAGTGCAGGAATTTTGAGGTATACAATGTACCAGTTCAAAAATATAGCAATTACGCTGATTTTTGCATATTAATTAGATCATTTGCATACTCAATTGCCCGAAATAGCCAAAAAATCTAATCAGGTCAAGAAACTCTTCAGCCGCTTCTTCAACCAAGTTACATCACTTTAGCCTGACGGAAATCCAGCAAATTAGTACCACAAGCCTTGCAGGAAAATTCTCATAAATTATGCAAATTAGATACTTATTAGCATATGTACGGCCACAATCTAATCAGGTCGAGAATCATCAACCCGCTTCTTTCACCAAGTACATCATTGTCGCCCTACGGAACGCCGATAACATGTAGACCAACATGGGTTAACATTTTTGTCACAGAAGGACAGACGGAACGGACGGACGGACGACGAACGGACGGACGGACGGGACGCTGTATTTATAGTCCCGTTCCGAAACCGTTCGGCCGGGGGACAGGGTCTTGTTTGTTGATTACAGGATGGTGCCTTGTTTGCATTCACATCACAATCTATAGAAATGCTTGAGAAGCCCCAAGGGGGTAGGCTCATGTAAAAATTTTTTAATACACACACAAATTTTATATGGGTATGTGACAATGGATAGGGTGTGTTTTGTGCAAAACAAGCAGATCTTGGAAATAAGTTCAGCGGGACTGGTAGTGTATAATGCGAAAAAAATTATGCTTTTTCATGTCCAAAAGTTAATGAGTTTGCCATGTTTCGTTCCGTGCGAATCCAACCGCCTTTGCATGATCAACGAAACCTTTTGGAAAGCAATATTTGTATAACAAAACAAATTCAATTTGTGCCATTAACAATATTCAGTTTATTGAAATATGTTTTGACAAAATATTCAGTATATATAGAGGTGTGTATTGCAAAACAGATTTGTTTGTACAATTTGAGTTTAAATAAACTGCAGATTGTTACCCTTTCCCACCTTAAAATTTACTGTTTGTTTTGTTTTGCTCCGCAAAATATCGTATAAGCATTGAAAAACGGCCAGTGCAACCCACAGGTAAAAAAAGCGATCTAACTCGTAGTCTGGTTCAATAGGCAGAATATCCTTTCACAATGAATGACATAGGACAAGCCTGAATTCAAGAACCAAGACAATGTTGTTGGTTTTCATCCTTTCACTACTCTCTCCTAGTCCTGGTGTTAAAACCCCATTAACAATCTCTCCACAAATGACCCCACTGACGGTTTGTGTGACGTAGAGGAGGCCTAGGTTAATCTGAAAAAGGGATCGTCAGCTAACAGCATGTCTTTGATCTTTGTGTTTCTCTCGGTTGCTGTTCGTAGATATCGGTTTGGGGCTAGATGATCCCAATCTGGGTGCCAAAGTCCCGATAGTGTTCTCTCCGTGGTTGACAAACTCATGTGTGGGCTGGGATGATGCTGGGATTGCACCTGCCAAAAAGAAGCTAGTAACATACATAGGGAGTTTTTAATTGTCGGCTTACAAGTTAGATTTTGAAAATTTATCTTTGGAGCAGCATTTATGATGGAAAAGTTAAAGGGCTTGTTCCGAGTATGTCTATGTGTTTTCTACTGATATGAGAGCCTTTGGCACTTGCACATATGCCCCATCAAGTACCGGCGTGTCAAATAAACTTGAAGTTTGATGGTAGAATTCAATAAGCAATTGCAAAGCCCTTTTCACATAATGCACTAATATATGTGTTAACCATGACATCTTGGGAATGAAATGGATTTAAGGGCTTAAATTTCAGGGTGACAATTGAGAAAAAATACGGCCCTTTATCTGATATTAAATCGATACTAACTCCGGGGAATGTTACAACAAATTCACAAAGTTCAGTGACCCCTGAAAAAAAGGGATGACCTGAACTTGTACACCCCTTTCACAAAAATGCTTTGTTGCATGCAATTTAAATGAAAAACATGCTAAATATGGAAGTATCTGGACATGCACCTGAAAAATTTTGAATGTTATCTATGTGTGCATTCAATGGCCTGTACACCCATTGTGAGTTGGGAGACAAGCAATTCTATTAATGCCATTGTTCGTGAATGGAGGGCAGAAAATTTTCCACTATACATCATACTGTAATGCCATAAACAGAACTACGTATCCACACGCACAGCCACAGGTGAGTGCTCACTACGACCGCAGAGTGTGGTATACACCATTTACCTGTAGTGCATTTAAGGAGGTCATACAGAGGGACATCGGTGGGAAGCGTGCGGTGGGTATCCCGATGTGGCTAGTCTCATGATTGCACTGTCTTCACTCTCTCCTTCTGTGGCCGAAACACCTGGCCCCTGGCCGAGAACAGGATCGATGGAGGTGCCTGATGAACTGAATTTGGATGCATATAACATTCAGTTACTTCGCATTTACTATTAAAATATGGAAGAAAACAGCAGGAGCAGGTCTATTGCTACCGGTACTGTTTATGTCTAACAGCACAAACAAGTACATTTGTGAAAACATGAAACCAAGCCGCAAAGGAAATGTTGCTCAAATACTTAAACTTATGCATGCATGTTTCTTAACTAAAGTTGAAGAGCATGAAATGAGCAGGAATACTGGATTTGATGATCTGCGAAGATAAAGTATTGTTATTAAAGGCTTGTGCCTTCTAACAAATTTAAGCAAACATAACACAGGCAAATTATTGTGTGGTAGCACAGTCCATGTGCATGCAAGTGTATCTGTGTATGATGTGGAGTGTTAAGATTCAACCACTCAACTTTGAGGTTACAGACACTTGCATCTCTTTGTAACCTCATCAGTACAGAGGAGAGTTCTGTAGCAAGACCCATGCGGTGTTTAAAGGCGCCACCTCGTACTGCATAACCACACGCGGACATCATGCACTGAGGATGTTCTTTAAAAGTTGCTGAAGTAGGATAGAAGGATTATGAAAAGTATTGACAGCGGGTCCCAAATAGGTCATCCAATTATGTGGTTAATATGGGCTTGAGCCACTTCATGCACTAAAAAGCTGCTCATCTACCGGTAATTTTACCCTAAAATGACCTTGAATCCCCATCTTTGCCCCCACTGAGATTGCTAGTTTGAATATATAAGCATAGCAAACTGAGCCTATCTGTCACTGCACGGGTAAAAAGGTACACCTAATTTCACCCAAAAGTGTAGAACATGCATAATAATGACACTAAGGTCCATTCATAATTCATGCAGTGCAGTGCTCTAGCAATCAATTTTCTTAGGCTGCAATGCAATGCAGTACTGAAACAAAGTTAAAAATTATTTAATGGTGATGCATCAAGCAGACTGGGATGCAGTACATCAATTTTACCAGCATCCTTCACAAGTTTAGTGCAACGTACTGCAACCCATGACCTGCGGTGACCTGCAGTAAATCGATCGGGAGTGTAGCAGAAGTGACGGAACATTGCAAGTAAATTTTAAACAATTTACTGCACAGCACTGCAGTGCAGGGAAGTATGAAGGGACCTTAAATGACCCCTAAAATGGACCTTTAACATCCACCGTGCAACACACATTGCCCCTGGATTATGCCTTGTCCAATGCATGATCATACGTATCGGGTTTTACCTATCAACGTCAGTGAGTCAGAATTAGTATGCAGTGAACGCAGCACCGAAAAAACAGGCAGTTATTCAAAGCGCTGGAATACCCACACGCACATTGAATCATATTCCCATGGCCTTTCCGATTTAATCTAACAATCCTATAATAGCAAAAAATATAGAAATTTGACCATGGATGACCCTGGATGACTTGCAATGACCTAGAAATGATGCAAAGAATGTTGACCATACCCCACAAGTTTCATCTCCTCCCAAAATTTTACAAGGTTTATAGCAATGCTGAGTGATATTGGACCTCTGACTCCATTTGCCACAGACCTACCTTTGACCATGCCACATGAAAAAACCTCTAGAATCATCCACCTGCATACTTGGGTTTGACATCTGATCGTGCGAAGATTGACACCTGTACTTGCTTAGATCAAAGATACCGGGTTGTTGACAGGTTTACAAAAAACCTATTTTTGACCATTTGACTTTTTATACTTATTTGACTTTGGACACATGAAAAGGACCACTTCAAATCCAAGCCACTGCCTACTTGAGATAAATATATGTTGCGAAGATAGACGCCCACACTTGCTTAGATAAAAAGCTATCGTGTGGGACGCCACACAAGCACATATCACACACACACAGACGTCTCCTAGATTTCTATAGTTCCCAATTCGACAACAAAAGTTGGTGGAGGCCAACCACAAATCAGTAGAGTTTGTGATTGTAGAAACCTGCCAATTTTGCAGACACTTTTGATATTCTTGGATCTTTTTCTGAATTTACCTTCTCTGTACACCTTTGATTTCAAGCCACACCAAAAACCTCGGTTGACATTCGCGCATATGATTGAGTGTCCCACACATGCATAATGCAAGAACCGGTCACTCTACAAAAAAAAAGGAATTGCCACACTAACATGCACTGCATTTAATATTAATGGCACAGCCTTCTCGGCTACGCCTTCCAATCCCACTCCATGCGTTACGAACACCCGGCCGATTGAGCAGGGATATGTCGGAAGAAACGCTGGCATGATGCTGCAGCTCAACCTGTTCATGTTCGTCATTGAAACCGCGGATTGCGACAGGATGGTAGGTACTGCATGGGGTCTGCTGGGAACCAACCGGTTCTGTAAATAGAAGGAAAGGTTCCCATAGGACAACATACTCCATATTCCTCAGGTCGTTGGTTTTTGATGAGGACTTTCACCTGATATGTAGCAGGTTTAAGGAGTCTCAACCACCCTTAAAGGTCATACAATAATTGGTCCAGCATAGTTCTCTAAATCACTGCTTCTGCCACCACCAATACCACTGCCTACTAGCAGAGTCACTGCAGAAGAGTCATCATGTTTCTTAGTTTTGCTGGGGGGGCAGACAGCAGTGATACAACGACCGGTTTGATTGGCGACATTTGTTTAGACTTCAAAAAGTTGAGGGAATAGTCACACTTGTTCCTGGTTACAGTGGCTGCCATTTCAGAGGTGGTACTCCATTTCAAATATGGTGTAGATGTACGGCTGTTAGATTTAAATTTTCAGCATCTGGTCACTAGACAGATACATTCCCAGGTATAACTTAATTAGTTTCCTACCACATAGCCACAGTTTTTCTGGTGTGTTGCACTAAACTATATTGTTTAACAATATAGCTTTGGGCCACCCTGATTTTTGACTTAAAACAAAATGGCGGCCAAACTATCAATTTTGGCTAACAATGCATATTTCCGTCGTAAAATGGCACAAAGAAAAACACAGAATTCCCCCCTTTTAAATAACAAAGGCATAGATCTTGGCATTGGAAAAAGGAAAAAAAATCGCTTTTTTTTGTTTTATCTGTAACCTACAAAATTCAAAATGGCCACCATGAACGCTTTATAGCTATACATTACCCATAAGTAATTTAGATTTATTAGTAATGTGGAAGATGCGTGATTTTTTATAACTTATTGTTGAGCTTCTATTGCAAAATCTACATGGCTATAATTTTGCCTCAAATTGAGCAAAAAACAAAAAAACACGCGTTTTTTTTTTAAAATACCAATATTGAATCAAATTTCCTAAAAAAAAAAAAAAGGTACTTTTCGGTCGTAAAATTCACCAAAAAAAAATGAAATTTCCCTCTTTTAACGTACTAGGCATAGGTTCATTGGTCTCGTAATCTTAAGATTTCCATTATTTGATCATCTGTGGACCCAAAATTCCAAAATGGCCGCCACCAAAACGTAAATCAAATAAGGTAATTATAAGTTTATTCGTCAGGATATGATCATAAGGGTAAATGATGAGTATTAAACGTGTTGTTGAACTGCGACCACAAATGATAAAATGGCTATCATTGCTCAAAATTGGCATCCTGGATACAAACTTTGTCTTATAATCCATTATATTACCGCCGTAAAATTCGCACACAAAAACCTCAGAAGTTCCTCGGGTTTGGTGTCCAAAAAGGTAAATTTCACAAGTTATCAGTAAAGTGGCTGCACTGCATCCTGGCTTGATCTGCATAACGTTTTTAGGACGTTTCACAGTATTGGTGGTGGGGGGTTGAGCGCTTTGGTCCCGGGAAACCCTCCCTATCCAGTTGCAGTAACTGTATGGCAGGTGTTTTCTTTTCTAGCCACCCTACGGAAGCCCATGCAATATTGTTGGATGAAAAGCTAGGAACAGTTGATCCGAGGTGGACGAACAAAAACTTGCCAAGTCAATGCCCATTAACCGTCTTAGATTGGAAACCATAAAATAGGGGGGCTCCGAGAGAAAGCCGCTTCATTCAAGGCATGGCTGGTCACAGGAACCTAGCTTGGGGTGATGCTGGTCTGCTGTTGCCACTGGCCGGGATGTGTTGTAGTGTGCGCCTAACTTCAATTCCCAACACTTTTGTTGTTTCTTGTAAGCTACAATATATAGTTAGTTCGTAGAGCATTCTTGATTAGAGAGTCAGTGCCTTCTGGTTTCTTTATTTGTAAGCCCAAGGAATTTGAAGCAGGTTATCAGCGTCTGGTTGCGTGAATCCTCTGGACCCCACTTTACGGGAAGTATTTCAACTCATTCCCGCTGATTGTGCTTCGAATAAGGTCTTAATGCACTTGTTTCAGGGGGTGTATGCCAATTCTCTTCTGCCCAGTGTTAGCGCAGTAACAACACCTTCTTTCCTGCCTGAGATATTTAGATGGTGATATGTTTGTGACGTGGGTATCTATTTTTGGCGGGAAATTGATGAGGAGGTTTGTTCTATCCCGACACACACAATCCACACAGAGCACACGGTCCAAGAGCATGTTTATTCCATTTCTTAAGATTAACTAGGTAGGAAGTGATCTTTCTGTATAGTGCTAGGTAGAATTTAGCATTTTTGGTAAACAGGAGTAAAGGAGCTTATTCCAGCTGATGTCCATTTGCATTGCGATCTCCCAACATAGCCATTTCCCTTTCTGGGCATGACTATATAGGATCCCAGAATATGTTCCTCTGACACTTCTTTATCGGTGCAGACCGGGATTTATGTGTTCTTCAAGTTCAACTGGATTCCGAATATCCACTTTTTAATCTCCCCTGTAATCCCCTCAATTAGAATTTCAGCCTAGGTTTATTTTTGTGGTCTTTTGGAGGAAACTAGGGGCAAAACACAAGATGGGGTATTGAACACGATCACCAAAGATCTCTGACATCCCTTGAAGATTGGAAGGTCTCTTCTGGGGTATTATGAAGAGTCTGTGTGAATGTGACAGGATGTGCTGGGAACACCTATTCAAGGTTTTCTCCTGATTGGAAAGGTCTTTTCCAAGTCCTTGTTGATTTAATTATGCAAATGGGCAAGTTCCTAACTCTAGGTCATTGTGTATTGTATTACCTCAAACGTTGCTCTGACGTAACCTTCTTCTTCGTAGGCCACTTGGGGTTCATTAACAGTTGATTTTACTGCATGCTATGGGCAGTGTTGTGGTGCTAGATGGGGCGAAGCTGGAACCTCTGTATGAATATAGATAACACAAGACAACAATTTGATAGGCTTTGACTTGCTTTGACCTTTATTTTGACCTTAAATTTGATCTGCATTCTAATTCTAACATTATCTTGAAAAACTGTTGGGCACAATTTCACCCACATTTCAATCTCAAGATCATGTGGAGATCCACGAAGATAAGTCAAAAGGTTAAACAAATTTTTTAATTGCCTTCGACACATACTAGCCGCTCAATCCATTTCCTTTCCAAAGACACCAATATCCAATGTTTTGAACAAGTTATCAAGATAGTCATTTCAAAATCTCTGGGCCTGCCCATTTTGGCCAAAATGCATATAAAAGTGCATGCTTTACCACAAAAATCATCATCATATAGCTAAACTTGGAATCTCCCCTTTTCATCAAATTACCCATAAATAGAATACAGCTAATTGAAAGGTAGTCAGGGAATAAGCTTTCCATTTTTAGGAGAGGGATTTGACATGGAATGACCCCATAAACACTTTTCTTGAGCTATCATGCCTAATATGGATCACCAATATTAAGGCTTTTCACACTGAGCCGGTGATCGATCAACTTTTGCGACTATTGCATCCGTTTCTGAATAATAGACCCATGCCGCCAATACGCCTTAGTTACAATGTAAAATCTTTTCCAAAGAAGATTAATGAGCTGCTGCTTTCACGATACTTCTTTTTGAGGTACTTTACGACAGTGGTTGTAGTTGACTTTTTTTAATGGCTGATGTATATGCCTATCTTTTAAGTGATATGACCTTGTCATTTTGGTTTGTTTTTGGGTTCCCACACCGAAATGTTAGTTTCTTGCTCGTTGGATAACAGGAACTGAGTACTGGAATTCAAAAGATGGCGAATGGCTCTTACGTAACTTGCATTAGTGAACAACGTGTGCTGTTATTTGAGGAAGCACAACAGCGATTATGTGTGTCAAGAGGTTTTCGAAGTTTATAATGTAATTTGGTAGCAGGTTTTAAGTCTACAGACGGCGATCGATCGCAAAAGTCGATCGATCACCGGCTCAGTGTGAAAGCCTTATTATTAACACTTGAAGACACTACTCATTGCTCATCATAATTATCTTACCTGTTGAATTGAGGTAGCAGCCAGTACCTGACACTTGGTAAGAATCGCTACAAGGAACTCATGTGATACTGAACTGGATATGTACAAAATTATGTGAAAGTAAAAATTTACATGACACCATTGTGTTGAAGAGCGTAAGTTGCCAGCACCAGAAATAATTTTTCAGACAGGCAAATGATCCTGGCAAATTACAAGGAATATTATAGCAAAATGGTTGTAGCATCTTATCATTATGATTTGAATAAAATAAACTCAAAGCTTTAACCATTGTTTAAGATTCCATTTTTATTCAAAGGATATTTGAATAACTACATCCCAGTCGGATATCAAGAATGTTTGGACAAAGGCTTTTAAAACAAGACAACTGTTAGCAAAGATACAGACGGCAACCAAGTTCATGCTCAGGGAAGGGGTTTTACTTACATGGAGATATATCCACTTGAGAGCCGTACCCAGGGCACCCTGTGAAGCGCACCCACCTGGATAATTTCCCATTTTTGCACCCCCCCGCCCGCTACTAAAATTGGCTTGCTAGTGATTGTCCCTAATACCCGGTTATTAGAAGACCCTGCATGGGTTATCGGAGGGACTGCACATGAAAAAGTGGGGGTCATGGACAAGTGAACCAAAAAACAAATCATATAGACTGAATCTTCACCATATGCACCACATTTTGTCCATGTTTTTCACACGTCGGCATACCGGAAAAGTGGCACGCTGTGACTGGAATCGTGTGCCCTAATAGGGTTGGCATGATATGCCCACTTGGGCGGTGGTCGAGCGTGCCAATATGTTATTGCCGATTTGGAAGCACACCCAAAATGCCAGTCATAGCGTGCCAGTTGTTTGGTATACCCGTGGGCAGTACAGTGTATAAGCAACAGCATGCCACTAAAATGCTAATGACAACAGCATGCCACTAAAATGGTATTGGGACCCGCATGCCACTAAAATGGTCTTGGCCCAGCGTGCCAGTAAACTGGTATACTGGGCCCGCATCAGTTAAAGTGGTAATGGCAAGCATGCCACTAAAATGGTCATAGGGCACAGCGTGACCCTAACCCTAACCCTACACCTAACCCTAAACCCTAACCCAACTCCAACCCTAAGCCCCTAACCTCCTAGTACAGAAACTAAGATTACAAATAGCTTTGACAGAAACCTATCGGCCCACTCACGAGATCGAGACTGTCTAGTGAATCAATTCATATCATCTGCGTGTTAAGCGATCAAGACGTCCCTAGGCCGTGTTGGCGTTACGGCTCCAATAAAATTGTACCAGCAAGTCCGTAGTATGCAAGCTCTACTGTGCTCGTGATAGTTAAAGGATTGCGATGTTTTCTGTTGCTGCAAAATGGGACAGAGACCCAGGCTACAAATCATGTTATCTGGCCATTGTATGAAAACAAACCAAGATTTTCAGCTGACAAATTGACATTCCTGTCCAGTTTAAGTGCCCGATGAAGGCTTTTTATTCCGACTATGAATGTCTCTAAAACATTGCGGTATAATTCAATATACTCCCATCCACATTTCGGAACATGGCTGTTTATTCCTTGCAGCTGACAAACACAGATCGAATCTGTGTTAGTGGTATATTGAAGTGTATTGAAAACCACTGTATTCATCTCCCCTTAGCAGTGTGGACCAGTGCCATTGTTTACATGCCTCAGTCTTCCTAAATAAATAATATATCCCAACATTAAACGAGAATCACATAGACATGACACCACATCATCCAAATGTATCCTTAGATTTTTTTCATGCTCATCGCAATGAAATCAAGAGAAATTTGATAGTGCACACAGTTTCAGAAGTTTCCTGTTTCTTGTTGATCATGAGAATAATGGAAGCATGTCAAGGAGCATTTTCTCCCCCCAATCAACATGGGGGGGCCATTGATTGAGATAACTTTTGAATGGAAGCTTATCCCAGTTGTTATGTTTCTGGCCATGCAGAGTGCACACACAAGGCACTTTGCATAACCATGGCATGACATAGCGAAGCTGTTTTGATAAACAGAAATCTTGGTGAAAGACAATCTGTGTAGTGTCCTTGTGAGTCTGCGCATAGACAGACGAACATTCGATGGAGTACTGACAATTACAGGTGGGTGGCCAATACTAATTCGTTCCAACAGTTCGACACATTAAACGGGTGAAATATCAATTATGAATTTTCACCAGTACTTCAGAATAATCAGTGCACATGCAGATGCCTAAGGTTAAATTTCACATTTCATAAATTCCCAGCTGTAACAGCGCAGGAGTGCCAGAAGCAAAACACTCATGAAAAATTGACATTTTGATGTCAACAACGTCTTGCTCTGCATCAAAGTTCCTCTTTGGAAATCTGGGAACATGGAAAGCAACCCATTCATAATAAGTTAATTTGAAGTTGTGAATAATAACCATTACAATCCTAATCAATTGAAATGGTTGGTCATTTAATCCTTAAACCATAATGACAGTACTCATAATTTGTACTCATCTTTGGCATAATTAATATTTTTACCTATTTTTTTAATAATATGATCATATTCCACGATTTTTTCATAGTACATGATATGAGGACATTACATGTACGCCAATTTAACGGTAAATTTAATGCAATGAAGCGGGTGTTGTTTATGAATTTGAAATTTATCACAGCAAATTACAGCTTGACATACCTTCATTTTACGCACACTTAATATTAGCCCAATATTGCAGAAAAAAAAAACATTAAACATGATTTGTGGTGCAAATTTCTAACCAAATTTGGCAAACTAGCAAATTTAGGAGAGAATGATCAAATATCATTCTATGTACTACACCAATTATGGATGTTTTAACCGTATTCCACTTGTCACACTCTATTTGGACAAGTCTTGGGCAAATGAACCA
The DNA here is from genome assembly GCA_023653785.1 of Ophioderma brevispina. Taxonomy (NCBI): domain Eukaryota; kingdom Metazoa; phylum Echinodermata; class Ophiuroidea; order Amphilepidida; family Ophiodermatidae; genus Ophioderma; species Ophioderma brevispina. The sequence continues at coordinate 12,895 of JAMKCH010006053.1, forward strand.
CAACTTGGCACAAGAATAAGCCCTTTCGACAATTTCAGATTCAAGATGCATTGTGGTTTAATATACGACGATCTTTTGGAGATAACAAACGCGGCTACTGTACAATTTCGAGTTATGTACAACATATCCTGTTTTCACTATCAAACCCACACTTGAGATCATATATAATGCGATGAAATATGTGAAAAAACTTAAAAAGGAATTAGAAATTACAAATTTTGAAGAAAAAGTGCGACTACAATCACTCTGCATGAGCAAAGTTGTTTTTCGGAAATGATGGATTTCTACTCAGGGATGCAAATTCGTCAGAGTTTGTGAGAATACAAATTTAAGAAATGCAACACTTTCATACATGATTCAAGGGGAGAATCCCTGCGAGAATCGAATCTGTGATTTCTTAAAAATTTGCATCCCTGCTACTGTTTTTAGACAAATTTTTGCGGATTAACTATTTCAAAAAGGTAATTTATATCTAAGGACACACATATCAACTTGTTTCTGATTGCTTTTGTATTTTGTTGTCTGCAGTATGCAAAGTTGGCTCTTTGAAATGGTCTGCTCATGCTGGTAACAGGGGAAAGGTATGCCACTGTGGTTTTGCATAACTTCAATCCGTGAATGACAAAAAAAAAAAAAAAAAATCATGGTTAAAGACATGATAATGTGAGTTATGGCTTACAGAACTAGGGCCCTTGTACAGTCAGAGCAGGCATACATATATCACAGTCAGTTTCAAGAGGAGCCTTATAAAAATATTTTAAAAAATAATCACAATATTCTGATTTTCCCACTTATATGCACAAGCCCTTGGTTATTGCAATCCTTTTATCGACCCACCGAGGTTTGCGCAATCTAATTTAACCCAGTTAGCTGACAGCATTGGAGAGTCTCCAGAAATTTAAGACTGTGTCATTAGTTATCGCAGGAGATTTCACCTAGCTGATATCAATTGGCCTGAGAGTCGTTAAGCACAATTGCCAACGAAGGCCCAAAAGTTCATGGCTGCTCGATATTTGGAATGAACCTCTTGGACCAGGTTGTGAAGGAACCTACGAGAATAGCTGGTGCCACTAAGAACATACTTGACTAGTTCTAACCCCCCCCCCCACCCCCCACCACCCAAACTTCATTGAAAACTGTAAAGTCAGAGCCAGGATTAAGTGATCACCTAATGTATGTTTTTCACCCTGAACTTCCAAACCAAATCAGCACAAGCACCCCAGGAAAATATTTCTGTATGGTAAAGTTGACATGGACGAGCCTTCGTTCAGATCGAACATCCTCCAGGCACTTTTTTATGCTAAACCAGACAAGCACTCCGTCCAAGAAAACTGGGATCTGTTCAAATCTAAAGTAACAGATCTGATGGACAGACATATGCCATCAAAAATGTCGAGATGATATCCAACAAAACCATGGATCTCGAGAAATATAAGAAGGCAGTCCAAGAAGAAGCAGAGGGCTATTTAACAAGCAAAATCCACTCCAAAAAGCTGCTGATTGGTCTGAATTTAAAACATCAGATAAATTGCAAAAGAGTGCAAAAAAAAACTATGGGGATTCCAAAAAAGTATGTTTATGACTCCAGTGATAACTCGCATAAGTCATTTTGGAAGTTTATTAATTCAACAAAACAAGAACCTACCAACATTATCATCATTAAAAAGATGGCACGAGGTATTTTGATAGTAAAGACAAAGCTCAGTCTTCAACTCTCAGTTTAGTTCGTGTTTAAACAGGGGAAGAAGACACCACAAATATCCCCAAACTTGGTGATCCTTCCTATTCCTACCAATGAAACAAGGTTAAGGAAATGTGATGGAGTGAAAAACTTTGAAATCTTTAAACCTCACAAAGCCACTGACCAGACATTGCTTCCAGCTAGAGTATTGAAGGAATTTGCTGTAGAAATGCACTATTCTCCCCGACATTGTTCAGAAGTCCATTGACATGGAGTGTTACATCCGAATGGCGAGTCGATAATATCTCTCCATCTTTAAGAAGGGAGACAGAAGCATTCCGTCAAACTACCGACCAGTGTCTATCACATCAATTTGCTGTAAGCTCCTGGAGCATATTATCTTTAGTAACATCCTGACCACAAAAACCAATAACATTCTCACCGAAGCACAGACGGTTTTCGACCAGGCCGCTCATGTGAAACTCAACTGATATAACAATCGAGGACTAGCTAAATCCATAGATGATCGAGAACCGGTTGATGATTATAGTCTTAGATTTTAGCAAAGCCTTGACCGTGTGCCCACCAGCGGCTTCAAGGAGGAAACTCCAACAGTACGGTATTAGAGGTCCTCTACTTCAGTGGATAAATAACTTATGACTCTCGCCAACAAAGAGTGGTAATGATGGCAAAGCTTCTGATTGGGTGCCTTTGTCATATGGAGTAACACCAGGGAACAGTTACTAGGTCCTCTCTCTTTTTAACATTCATTAACGACATCCCAAATGGCATCACATCCAAACGAGACTGTTCGCGAGATTGTCTGATGTTACAGGTGCATTTCCACCAACGAAGACAGTGCTATTTACAAAAAAGATCTTGATCTGCTCTACAAATGGTAAAATGACTGGCAAATGCAGTGTAACACAGACAAATGTCATCTGATAAGGTTTACCAGCCGTCAGAAAAATCATGATGGCAATACCAATCTGGGAGGCAGCCAACTCTCTTTAGTAACTGAATATCCTACTTGGACTATCGTTTTCATCTAATATGTCCTGGCAGAAGATATTTGCAAAAATAACCAACAAAGCAAATAGAATGTTGGCCTCCTACGGAGAAACCTGAGGAACTGTCCAATTCGGATCCGTGAACAGGCATACATAGGTCTTGTCAGACCTCACTTAGAATATTGTAGCACAGTTTGGAGTCCATACACCATAAAAGATACCGCCAAAGTGGAAAGTTCAGCGTCAAGCAGCCAGATTTGTTCTGCACAAAGATACCGGCGTAGAGACAGGTTACTTCCCATGCTTACAACAAATGAGTGGAAAATCACGGAATGGAGAAGCAAAAGCTGCAGCTTGACCTATATGTATTAAAATTAAACATAACATGGTCGCTTCAATCCAACTGGGGGGCAGGGGAACTACCTCACTTCACATCATTAAGAGCAGCACAGGAACTATCATCCAAATAAATTCAAGATAATCACTAGTCGTACACAGCTTTATGGGAACTTCTTCTTCCCAAGACACGTTACCTGTGGAACTCCCTCCAAGGTGTCCTAAAATGCACCCACCCTGGAGCGTTCAGGGGAGGGTTTCGTCCAGCCTGTAATCAGCTGGTTGGATTTTTACTTGCACTTGCGTCCAGTCTTCGCACTCGAGTCCAGCATAGTTTGTCTCCTGCACCTTAATTCTTCAGTTTTGTTGCCAGCGCACCATTATGTCTGTACTGCCACATGATCAACATTTATGCACCTTGGCCTTTATGTCCTGACTTATGGGATACTGCTGAGTATTGAGTAAACGTTAACGTAAACTGCAGTGCAGTACAAACTGTCAATGGATTTGAATGAAACCTTCCAAATTCGGCAGGGGACTTTGCCTCATCAGGTTAATCATAAATCAATCACGACTCACCTCAGCTTTCGCTATAAAATTTTATTTGGAGACTTTTACATTTTCGGTTTGAAAAGTGGTATTTTGCCGTATATGCAAAAGAAAAATCGGCTCAACTCTAAAACGTGGTGTTAAATTGGTGAAAACTACGACCTACCAATCACAATGCACATTTTCAACAGGAAACTTCAGAAGTTGACACAGCCTTAGTATTTATAGTATATGCCACAGAGGGGATGGCACAACCAATTTCAATCCCCGCCGTACTTTCCCCGTTTACTTGAACCCCAGCTCGAATTCGTCCCAATTTTCACTCAAATATATCTCTGTGACGTACTTTGGCGCATCTTCTCCTAAGACATCAGTCAAACGTTTTTAGAAATTTTAGGTCTTCTTTGATTGCCATTTCAAGTTCACCTCGTTCTGTCATGAATGTTTCTTTTTTTGTCAGATCAGTCTCTTTTACGCATCAGATTTCGGCGTTATCCTACGATCTCTCATACAAAGTCTTTAGCGACACTGAAGAATTGTTACAGGAGGTTATCCAAGGTCAAACCTGGGTCACAATATCAGGTCAGAGGTTAGCTCACGTGTTGGCTGGAAAACAAGAAAAGGGCAGATTGTGTGTCATTAGATTGATGTAATGTGCATTTAATAGTTTAAAAAGCAAAATAGAAGTGTGTGAAGATGTTCTCTACACGGTATTGCATATGTAGGTACTACGAAATTCATCCATTCTTGTCAAAATTGGAAGAGCAGAACCAAAAAATCGGGCAATGTTTCAGCAAAATTCCCACTCAGCACGAGCACCATCAATGTCACAAGATGTGCACCTGTTATCAACCATAAATCTCGCAACCGCATAATCTTAGAAAGAGGCAACGCATGTTCTTTGTCACTCGGGTGCTTATTCAGGGGGATCCGACCACAATCTGGAGGAAAACAACTAGCAACATTTGCTTCCCTCAAACCAGAAATCAATTTTGAGATACTTGAACCAAAAATGATGGAAATGGAAGGTTCTGTAAAGTTACGTGGGATTGGATGTTTTGATTTCAGGAGGTTGGGTATGGATTGTTACTAAATAAACATTTAGGTCAAAAGAGACCCTGTAACTGTAATACTTTAGGCCACGGGAAATTGATTCGTAGTTTCCTGTTGGAGTGCGCATCAGATAGATTTGCCGCCGTGGCAAATATTAAATTCTTTTGTGAAAAAATTGTTTTTCTTGAAAACTTGATAATAAAAACAAATTTTTAGTTGCTCAAAATATTCAAGCATCCCTTCCTGTCCATTTTAAGCAGTTCCCTTGGGAGGGGTGTCACAGTATACCATAATGAGTTTCTTCCAGATTTTTGTCCCGCTTGTCATCATACTCAGTACAAAATTGCTTGAACTGATTTTTAAACTTTTGAAGAAATAAACCTGCAAATACCCCTGTTTTGTTAAAGACACTATCAGTGATTTGAAAAATATCTGAAATTTGCAGGAATAGCTTCAAAGTGAAGGATAAGTCTGTAGAATTCTCATAAGTTACCTTTTACATCTGAAGAATTGACAGAAAAGGAAGAAAACCGCAGTGTTCCAAGATACGATTCCCCATTCAATTACGTGTTGTAGTAAGTGTCCGAACGGACAGTAATGACTAAAATTTCCGATTCTGTCCTTATTAGGTTGCTTCTGGTCTTATCATTAGCAGGGTATGTTAGGATACCTGTACTTGTTACATACATGCAAAAATCTGATTTTTGATGATTTTTTCGATTTTCTGATTTAGCAAATCACTGATAGTGTCTTTAATTAGGCACTTGTAAACTTTGGTTTATTAATAAATATTTATAAGGGTAGTACCGTAGTAGTAGTGTATTCCATATGCCTTTGGATGTAATAATGAAATGGCAGTCTAGTAAATAATGAAAAATGAAATCGGACCTCATCACCTTTTAAAATCTCCAACAGGAAACTAAGAATCAACTTCCATTGGCCTTATCTTTAAATTAGTTGTAAATTTAGGGGGTAGATAAAGTGCGAATTGATGATAAAATCAGAACCAAAAAGAAATCATTGTCTTTTAAAGGTGGATGGCCCAATTGAGGTTTTATGAAGTTTTCATCTTGATAGAATGGCCTTCACCCCAAAACCCATCTGTAAAGAAAGTTTCGGGCCAATATTTCAATCTGTTTTGAATTGAGACTTAAAAAATGTGATTTTGTAAGCCCCATGGCCATATGGGGTACTGTGTAAAATTATAAATATTGGTCGACCAAAATAGGGCATATTTTTACTAGGGCTGGGATTTTTGGGTATTTAATTTCCCGGGTGCTTGGATGTAATTTTTCGGGCGGGCATCGGGTACCGTACCCGAAATGACTGCAATTACCAATTGACTGCACAAAATCTCTAACTTTCAGACAGCTTTCACATTATTTTCACCAAAGTTTTATCAACCAATTTTTGTTATTATTTTTTGCATCAAAAACCCTTACACTAGCCCATGAAAAATAGTACGTTGAAATATATCTGCAGAATAACTGACCTAATTTCATTTTTTACATCTTTTTTTAGTGCAATGGCCCTTCACACGCACTCCCAAAGGGAAATTTATGCAGTGGAGTAGACAGTTCTAAACTTTTAAGGGTCATGGGGTAATTAGTTCTCAATATGTCCATTCTGGGCCAGAGATTCTGGGCTGTAGCCATATGTGTATAGGGTGATCCCTAAGCCATCCCATAATGCATTGCAACATGCTTATATTGTACAGTACAAAACATATATACTTCAGGATAAGAAATGTTTACTTTAGGAACCACAAGCCATTTCATGATATGCTAAAAATTACCAAAGTAAAATGCTTTGTGGGCTAAAGTCAGTGGTTTTTATGTGTTAAGAATAGGATTTTTCTGTGTTCACATACATGTACCTTATTGAGGTGAAATTTCCCACAACTGGTGCATTGTGAGATGGACTCAATACATCCTCTCTGGGCCATGTGGCTGTTACAGTAGTAGCAGATTGTATTTATAGGCAGTGTAAAAATTAAATGATTTGAACTTTTTAAACTTGACATTCCGGTAACCGTGACTGGAATTCAGACCTGGGTATTTCAAGGTCGGGCGGGTACCAGAATGACCGCCCGAAAGTCCCAGCCCTAATTTTTACTCATAACTTCCAAACCAAACAGCCTTTAGCCCCAAGATTTCACAAGGTAAATGAGAAAAATAGTAGCTTTCTTCTGATATAAAAAATTATGAAATTCTACCTACCTAAAAGGAGGATACACTAAATCATCTAATTTGGTGTTTGTAACACAAAGGTGCCCCACCATACGACACTTTATTATTTAAACCTTTTCTTGGGGATATTTAATGAAAAAAAATGTTCCCACTTTTTCTTTGTTATTGATATTGGTCACATCAAATTCAGTACTATGTGACAATTTCACAGGGTTTCGTGTACATAGACAGCTCGATCATTTATTCAAAAAATTATAAATAAGTCAAAGACAAGCACTTAACTTGTAAATATGAAAGATAATTGTCATAGAATTACTTGTGGACTAAAAAATTTGAAGAAAAAATTCGTCCATGGTTTCAAAAAACAACAAAACTTGCAAGTTAATGAAAATTTGGCTGAAAATCCAAGATGGCGGCTGTGAAGCTATTGTTTTTCAGGTGCTCACAAAAGTAGTCATCAGTTAAGTAGAAGACAAGCCATTGAAATCTTTTATATGAAAGATAATTGGATAAGAATCATTTTAAAACTCCAAAAAATGAAGAAAAAAATCTTCTTTGGTTTCGAAATATACAAAATATATGGAAATTGGTCAAAAGTTCAAAATGGCGGATATGCAATAAATGATCAGGGACGAACCCTGTGATTTTGACATTAGACACAACTAAAAGTGATTTAGGTCGAGTTTATTTGTGTAGTTCTTTTCAATACACTGTCTTCCATGTATGACTATAGGGAAACCATGGATTCAATCCCTGTAATTTTGACAAATGTACTTGCAGTAGTTATAAAACACAAACATTTTTGACTTGAGTTTGTTTTTGTTTTGTTTTTGTGATGATCATAACAGTTAACAATGTGGAAAGAAATCAAGAGGTTAGAACAACAAAAAAATCAACTTGAAAGTGAAAGGAAGAAAGTGAAATTCAGCAAAAGGGTAAGTTTTATTGACATATCAGTTTATGTAAACATAGACTAGGGTAATTCTGTGTGTCTGTGTTTTTTTTTTGCATGTAACAGTGTAAATACTGTTAAAACAATGACAAATGTAGTATCAACAGAAAAGGACAATAAGATCTATAATTTGAAAGGTTATAGAATGACTTACATTTTGTAAAAGGTCGTGCGTTGTAAGAAGGGATACCATATTCCTGGAGGTGTAACTGAAGACAGACGTTTCATGTTCAGCAAGCAAATAGAATGGCCTCACTCTTACTTTTGTTTTGTTTTTTTACTTATAAATATCATTTACTATAATACAGCATGATTTGCTGTGTAACAAATGAAATATATTTGCAAAAATTAAAGATTGGACAGTACATAAACAATTAAGTGTAGCTGCGTATAAATCTTATATCAAATTCTTTAATCAATGTTATTTGTAGAATTATCATGTTATGGGAATATATAAATTAAAAACTAATATCACTTAATTTTCAGGAAATGTTGCTATTATAATACATTGTTGTGAACAAACTGCTGAAAAAATCCATCTTGACACTTTTTGATAAAATCAAAAAATAAATCATTTATAAAAGTTACATTTTGATTACTAGTAGCCTTAAGTTTTTTCAAAAATGACCAAATTAGTAGTATTTGAAGTAGGTAGAAGGAACAAATACAGAGTCTTCTCAAAATGTGTGATAATTCCAGTAGCCTTGGTCTACAGCAGACTCAGTCTTCTCAAAATGTGTGCTAATTCCAGTAGACTTAGTCTACAGCAGAGACAGTCTTCTCAAAATGTGTGATAATTCCAGTAGACTTGGTCTACATCAAACTCATTGGTCTACAGCAGACTCAGTCTTTCTAAGTGTTTGCTAATTCCAGTACACTTGGTCTACATCAGACTCTGCCTTCCCAGGTGTTTGCTAATTCCAATAGACTTGGTCTACAGCAGACTCAGCAGACCCTGGTGTTGTCTATTTCCAGTAGACTTTGTCTAAAAAAACAGTCTTAAGTGTGTACTAATTCTAGTAGACTTGGTCTACTGTAGGTTTAGTCATCTGATGTGTTAATGTGCTAATTCTGATAGTCTCAGTCTACAGTAGACTCAGTTTCTCAAGTGCATGGTAATTCCAGTAGACCTAGGGCTACAGCAGACTCCATCGTTCTTCTCAAGTATTCCCGTAGACTTAATTGTAACCGTAGACCAGTCTTAAGTGTTGCACACAGCCAACACAACTTATTCCAGTAGACTTAGTCTTTAAGTATGTGATAATTCAGTAGACTTGTCTTAGTAGCCTCAGTCTGAAGTGTGTTCTAATTGCAGTCTCATATTTCACCTTATTTTTTCAATTGAAAAGGATAAAGTATCTGATGAAGACAAAAGAAGGCCAAGGCAAAGGGAACGGCACTGAGAGAGGAGCTGCGCGCATAAACGTAAGTGTACGGGTCAGGCATGTTGCCTATATAGGTTTATATGTCTTCACTAAAGAGTATGGAGACAAACATATGTGCTATAACCATATCCTACCCCGGGGAGGGGTCTCAGGGGTTTGTTGGGTACCCCTGCTAGTTCGGGGTCGAAAGTGAACCCTCCTCCCCCTCCAACCTCCCAAATCACCCCCCCCTCACCCTCCCCCCCCATAACGGGACCAATTTTCAAGTAAAATCATACTCCTAATGGGACTAGGTTTTGGTGAAATTATAATAGTTTCAGTGAAATTTTCCCAAGTTGCGGTACCTGCTCAAAAATATGTGAATAAAAATTGTACCTTTAAAATAGCCAATATGACAAGGAAATGACCACTTGTTGCTACTGCAAGAAAGATACACACTCAGGGTTATTTTGCTGGAAATGTTTAGGTGAATTTCTCCTATTTGTATCATGGAACCAGACACATGTTCCACATCTGAATTTCTGATTACCCCTAGGCAGGACTAGAACTTGATTTTGTGAATTTGATAACCCTAGCGGTATGTCCAGCATTTGCAGCTATAGTACCTCTTTTTTTGGAACGAGAATGGGTACCCGACCCCACCAAAATCCAAGAAAAGACCTCCCACGGATTCTTGTACATGTCGATAACAAGAATCGACAAAAAGCTATTTAAAAAAATATGGTCTTCTCATTTATATTAAGTCTTTCTTTCAGAGTTTATTATTTAGTGGATCTAAAAACCTATGGGAAATATACAAGAATGGAAAATATTGAGTAGTTTCTGCATACCTGACATTGGAAGTATGACCTGACCTAGACTGATCTTTTTTTAAGCTTCATATCCACCACGCATCATCATAAGGACCACCCTTTTGGAGTTGACCGGGGTCATGAGGCGTCCCCAAATAATTTTTCAAAGCGTGTGTGCAGTCTAGGATTTAGAATTAAGTATACAGTCAGGGTTAATTGAATGAAACCCCGATAAGTGTTTTAAAAAAATTTAGTCGACATTATGTCAATGCCATGATATATGAGCATCGGTTCCAAAATATTAGCCAGTGACAGACCAGTATATTGCGATGGTGTTTTTATTGTATCTCTATGACTGAGTAATGATGATAATGTGTATTAAAATCTGATACATTTTCAAAAAGGAAATGATGGCAAGAATCGACCAGCAGTCTGCAGAAAGAGCAGTTTCACGGGACAAAGCACAAAATTTGATTGTGTACTTCACTGCCTTGAGGGGAGCATGGACTACAGTACTGGGTTGTCTTAAACCTGTTGAAAAAGGCCCATTTGATACGATTATGATACATGTGTGTGTGTGCTTGTATCATATACTTCCGAGACCCAAACACAAAGAAATGCTTTGAAACTAGTCTTCCGAAAGGTGTTTTCTTTTGTCCTCGGAAGTATAACAATGGGCTTTCATTCTTGTGTTGGGCTTACGACCGAGGACCGGGTGTGTGATGGGGGCAATCACATGATGAATAGTTGGATAGGGTGTAAGGCCTTCACGCTTCCAAACCCAGGCAGGGGCATCCGTGACAGAGGACTCAAATAAAATTAAGGGGTCTTTGCGGTGAGGGCCAGCCCAAATGCCCTAAAATAGGGGGTTTTCAAGTAACAAATTTGCAAAAAGTTCCAAAAAATGGGGTCTTTGGGTGAGATTTTTGCAAAATTTTCTAAAAAATATAGGTCTTTTGGTGACAATTTTCAAAAATTTCCCCAAAATTAGGGGTGTTTGGGTGACAGTGGTAATATTGTCACAAAATATGGGTTCTTTGGGTGAAATTTTCAAAAAAATATGGTGTCTTTGGGTGACAATGATCCTGAAAAAGGGGGGTCTTAACAGCCTTACATACGCGTCACTTCCAACAATTCTAGTCTGTGGTATATACTAGTGTTCAAGAACCGTGAAGCCCGTTCTCACTTTTGTTTGGACAGGTTTTAGTCAAAAGCTGTGCAGTAAAGAAAAACAGCCCTGAAAATAATAACACAGAGAATAAAATAGTTGTAACCTAGAGACACTATCAATGATTCACCCAAACGAGTCAAAATATTTGAAATTTACAGGAATAGCTTAAAAGTGAAAGATAAGTCTGAAGAACTTTCATAAGTTATTTTTTTCAATTGAAAAATTGACAGAAAAGGAAGCAAACAGCAGTGTTCAAATATATGACTCTCCATCCAGTTACATTTTGTAGTAAGTGTCCGTACGGACAGTAATGACTAATATATCCGATTTTTTCCTTATTAGGTTGCTTCTGGCCTTATCATTTGCAGGATATGTTAGGGTAGTTAAGGTACCTGTACTTGTTACAGACATGCAAAAATCTGATTTTTGATGATTTTTTTAGTTTCTGATTAAGATAATCACTGACAGTGCCTTAAATATTTTGCCCAGTAACACAAACACATTGGCCACAGTGGGGCTGGAACTCTTGATTATAAGCCTTAACCAGGACCTGTGCTAGGCAATTTCCTGGGCCTTTTACACCAGGGACTTTAGCAGTAAACATTCGTTACTTGAGGCATGCTGTCAAACACACTTCTGTGGGCAGACCAGCCGATATCAGGTTACAGTTTCATTGAAAAACGGCCTTGAGGCGTGACGTTATGGCTAGAAATCTAGAGCAGGCTCCGGTCAGAATTGCTATGTCTCGCTAACTTTCAGCAATGGTTCAACTTCACTCCGCTAAAACAATAGAACCTGGACTAGAAGTAGCCTAAAGTCCGGGTTAAGCTCTAATGATCACGAGTCCTGCACTTTTCCACTGGACCATACGTGCTCTCATTTCCATCAGGCAGTGTATTTAGAAAGAGTCATTTGGGGTGACTGGTTGCTGACTGTATTCTTTTCACATTTTGTTTTAACAATTTCATTGTGTTGTCTTTACATGCAGTCTCGCCTATCAGGGCTAACTGACAGACTGTATCCCATGGCCCTCAAATTGCCAAACTTTCTACATAAAGATGTGGTAAGTCAATTTATTATGTACCTTAAGCATTGCCTCAAGCATGGCTACAAATGGCCATATTATTCCTATATTTGTGATGCTCTCATCAATGATCTCCACTGGCTTACAGTTCAAAATTGTATCACGTTTAAACTCTTGACTCTGGTTTACAAATGCATCACTGACTCTGCTCCATTATATCTTACCGAACTCATTCACTTGTACTCGCCAACTAGAACGTTGCGCTCTGCATCCGATAAAAGACTTCTCCAAGTTGCACATACTCGCACTTTATCTGGCGACAGAGGCTTCTATGCTGCTGCTGCTCAGCTCTGGAACAATCTCCCCCACAACATTCGCCATTCAAGCTCACTAGCTTCATTTAAAACCATGCTCAAAACTCATCTGTTCAATATTTAACTTTGTTTTCTTTGCTTATTCTGATCACCTTGCTCTGTTTTTTTTTAATTGCTTTGTTAAGCGCTGTGATACATTTTCTTGTAAGAGCGCTATATTATAAATGCCTTCATGTATGTATGTATATGTATGTATGCTCTCCCTATATTTAACTATTATTGTCCCTAAATTAAAAATCCCTAAATTTATATTTTCTTTTGAAAGCATATACCTATAGATATTTTTTGCACATGGAAAAGAAAGTTAGATTTGTGGATGGCCTATTTTGGGCTTATTTGGTTGTAAAGATGACCTTTTCTTGTTTTCTAGATCTTAAATTAGGGAAGAAAAAAATGTATACTCTAGACACAGAAAGCTACAGAAGTATTACGATCTTAACATTATCATAAAACATTGGCATATTTAAGACCTTGATTTGCCATTTACATGCATGTACTATGTAAACTTTCATGTATGAGATTCCAGTTATATGGGTTCAGAATTAAAATTAATTTGTATGTTTTGTTTGTTTAATCTCTGCTTTGTTTTCAGCCTCCTGGTTCTGACCCAATTGAATTAGATTTATTTACTGGCCATGGAGGTAGGTATGGGGAGTTTCTGTAACCTGACCCATCTGACACACTTTTTTCTGACATACTTATGAATTCGGAAACCCTTCACGGCGTAAAGCACATATTTATTCCGTTAAGGTTTCCGAATTCATAACTGTGTCAGAAAAAATTGTGTCAGATGGGTCAGGATACGGAAACTTCCGTAGGCATGTATCGGTTATGTAGAAGTTAAAGGGGGAAGTCAAAGCTATCAGCCATCTTTGTTTCACACAGAAGGGATTTGGTGTACCTCCAGATTTTTTGTAGCAATATTTGGTAAACTTGGATTTTACCAAGCATTAAAGGTGCAACGATTGATTTCACATATCAGGTGTCCCTAAAAAAATCGAAGTACTGATTTTTGTCCCGATGTAAACCATTTCATCAAAAATATCCCCATCTGAAAGGCTAGTACAAAAATTGTGAAATTTCTAATTTCGTATAGGAGCAATTTATACGAAATTTCATCCTATGTTTTATATTCAATCAATCAATCTTTATTCATCATAAGCAAAATACAGTGGTAGGAAAACAAAAGGTTAATTATCCCAATATACGAGAAATGTGAAATATATTGAAATATAAGCAAATCAAAATCACTTGGGGGGGGGGGGAATTCCACAAAAGGGGAAAAAGGTCAATTTTTTGCTCAATTTTTTGATAAAAAGGTCCAAAAATGAGAGAAATTTTAACAAGAAAGTCCACTTTTTGGTGAGGAAATGTTCATAAAGTCCAAAAAGGACCATCTTAGGGGGTGTTAGCCTGTTAGGTCCACTTTTAACAAAAAAGGTCACTTTTTCCAAGTCCCGGACCCCCCAAAATAAATCCTGCGTATGGCCCTGGCACTTACTGTGATATTCCCTTAACAGTTTCCTATTTCACTCCTAGGGTGTAGAGAGGCAAGTGAGGTAAAATGCCTTGTTCAAGTGCACAGCACATTGACTGCAGCAAGACTCGAACCAACGACCTTCAGTTTATGAGTCGATCATTCAATCCACATGACCAGTGAAATGATGACACAGAATGAAAGGTGCAAAAACTCTTCTGAGATGGCTGGTATAAACAATTTATAACTTTACAATTTGGTTGTTATACATTGTAAAGGCCCACGAAGAAACTTTTACCGGACACTCAACAATTTTTATAAGGCGTCCTAGGTTTGGCCGCCGGCACCGCTACTCCATTGCAATACACCCGTCAAAGAATTCTGAAACCACCAACAATCGAGGCACCACGTGATTATTACGACGTCACACCATTGCATATCAGTGTGTGATCTTTCCACCCATTACTGCTCTGGGTCATGCATGTACATTCAGTGGAAACCCGGAATAGCCATGCGCTGTGGCAACGAGGTTCCGATAGCCATGTAAAGTGGATGAACAACACGCAATATCGGAACTAGCAAACTGTATAATGGAACAATGTCATGGATGGGAATATTTTGTGAAGTGTAATTTTACCTTGTGCATATTCCCACTGTCAACAGCATAAAGACGATGTCAGTACTAACCACTGACATTTTCGCTATATGGACTTCGATCTATTGCAACACAAATTGTACCAAGTGTCGAGGATTTTATAGAATGAATGTAATTTGACGATTTGCCCAAGGCGAATCTGTTTGACCTTTCCTGTGCTTTGGTATCAAGCTATACAAGTGACCCAACCCAGGTTAATTATATTAAGTAGTAGCGCGCTTTTTAGTATGATCAACAATGTTGTGAGAAAGTTCGTTTGTGAGGCCTTTTTTTAGCATTATTAGAGGATGCACATTAAAATGAAAGATCATATCTCAAGAAGGACTTCAAGTTCAGATTTAAAGTTCTTAAAAAGTCAGACCATGGATGAGGAGCTTGATACAACTACAGCAATTAAGGTCGGGGATCCCTGATTTTAATTGCAGATTGTTACAAAATATGCATGTAAATCATTTACAGCTAAACTATGTTGAGGGAGTTCTAGTTCATTCGATCAAAAACAATCTAACCTACCCGAATCGAGAAAAATAGAGGGCATGCGTCATAAGATGTGTGGTATTATTTCTTTCATAGTAACTGTAAATGAACAGCTTATTCGGATATTATTCAAACAATACTGATGTCTTCTCTACCACAGGTGAATTAAAGAAATGCCCTTCAAAAGGAGAAATAGGTGAGTGGTTGTATTCTGATTATATTTGAAATAATTATATTTTTTGTTTACTACGAGTACTCATTTGTAATGGTTTCAACAAAGTATCTCAATTAACATTAGCTGAACCAGCACATTTCCCCCATTTTTTTAGACAAAAGTTTATTTCCAACCCACACTCCAATATCTACCACTTTGGTAGATTTCCTCACAGAAATAGTGATATTTATGATCAAGCTCCACCAAATTCTGGTGCCCAACATCTAAGATTAGAAAGATTTTAACTGACTCTCATGTTACTGAAAAAGAAAGAAATACTATTTCTCAGTACAATGCAAGGTGTGGTAAAACTTTCTACTACAAAAACTAAACTTTAAAGCATACCTCACTTTTGAAGAGCTCCCTCAATTTTTAAATTTCAGTTTTTTTGCACAGTTGTGTTGATAATTGTCTAGTAAACTATTTACCTGCGCGTGTTAATGCTCCAAATATGTATTTGTCATAAAGGGCGATTTTTGCAATTAGAATCGGGATCCCTGATTATAATTTAATAGTGGAGCTGGAAACACCAAATTTAGGTCCGTCCATGATTAATTAGTGCCACCCACGAAAATGACCTCTAACTTGACTTCCTGAACCGAAAAAAAAAACTAATGGATGAGCGTAGATATGTACCTGGCGCAATTTTCCTGCTATTTCTCTTGGAAGGACGTTTCCAGTCAGCCGTTGAATTATTATCGGAGATCTCCGATATTAATTATTCTAATTACAAAGATTACTTCTTTTGCCACACATAGGTATTTTTGAGCTCTACTATTCACAGGGTATGTTATACTGTTTACCAATGCATCTGTGCGAAAATCTCAAAATATCCGGAAAAGTGGGGCGCTCTTCAAAAATGTGCTGTTATTGCTTTAATGTTCAAGTCAGCTAACGCATAAAAAGAGGTCTGACACTCTGATTGTCAGCCTTCATCACTCTGTCAAATGTGTATAATTGTGTACGCAATCACTGGAAAATTTGCATTTTTTCATCACACCTATAGAATATTTTGACCATTTCCTGTTTTAATTATGAATGTATTTGCTTGTTTCGGAAATCTTTTGTCAACTGCCAATGACCATTTGATTTGCATAATTGCAACTTTAACATCAAAATGGTACATCCGAATTCAACAGGGCCCGTAGGCAGGATTTTTTTTTAAGGGAGCGGCAATTTTTTTTCAAGGGTAACCTTGTCCCCAAATTCGCCCCTCCCCCAAAGGGGGGGGGTGAATCTTGGCAAAAGTGGACTTTTTTTAAAATGCAATTATAACCTTTTTTTCATAAAATAGCATAATTATTTTAATTTTGGCCAAAACCGCTCGCAAAATCATTTTTTTTGGCCTTTTGGGGGGGGGACCATTTTAGGGGGTTTTGCGGGCGTTTTGAAATTTGGGAGACATCTTCCCCCTCCCCCCCCCCCCTCCACTCCACTGGTTATGGGCCTGGATTCAAATTAAACTTTGGAATCAAGATATGGTGGAGGCCTGTCGGTCAACAAAATAAAAAAGATTTGTAATCAGCTAGAGCTATTAAAATAAATTATTTCCAAACATTTGCTACATGTCAAACAGAAGAGAAGTGACTTAGATAATCATTCACATATTTTATCCTTATTCACTCAGTCATGAGCATGTTCATCCCGGTTTTGTGTACCTGGAAACGAGTGCAGCCCTCTTAGAGCAGGCCTTACTGAGCTGGGCCGCGCATCACTCCACAGAAAGGCTTCACACGCTATTTTTCTAGCCCTGATCTGTACAACCCATTGCACTGGTACGTAATATTTGAAAAAGTTCATGGCGGACAATGGCTGACTTCCAGTGGCATAGCCAGCTTTTTTATTTCATGGGGGGGCAGGGGGGGGGGCACATACATTTTCAAGGGGGGGAAGCATATATTAAATTTTTTTTTAGTATGTATATGGCCTATTGAATCACTAATTTGTTCATGGGGGTTCAAGATTCCCCCACAGGGGGGCAGCTGCCCGCCGGCCCACCCCCCCTCTGCTACGCACTGGCTTGACTCCCCAAGTGGCCCAATTAAACAAAATCATGATGATTGTGTTGCCAGGCCTCATTGAATATATAGCAACTCGCCCAATTTATTAAATGAAAGGGGCACGAGGAGATTTCTGAAGATAAAATTTCTCTCACTTTGCTCTTGATAGGTTTTAGGACACCAACCGAGAACGGTTTAAAGGTTTATTTGATCAAACCAGTAGAAAAGAAACCCAAAATTATGTTATTGAACTGCTGTCTCTTAATAGGCCTCCATAGAAGCAGCTTATTTTCCTTTCAGTGCAACGACAGCAAACAAGTAGAAAAGAAACCCAAAATTATGTTTTGAACTGCTGTCTCTTAATAGGCCTCCATAGAGAAGCACGCTTATTTTCTGTCATGCACGACAGAAAATACTAAATCATCTTTTTACAGTGGCGGCTCCAGAATCAAAACAGAGTTAAAAATTGTGTGTTATCAACAAAACGTTAACTGCTTCACATAACTCTTTACACATGTATTTCAGCTAGGAATTTCATATATACTGGTCCACTTGATACAACAATAATCCTACTTCAATAAAGAGTTCTGCATGAATAAACCTATTTGCCGGTAACTCGCAGTATGTAACTCTTCCTTGCACCCCCACTTTTCTGATTCTGGACCCGCCACTGTTTTATTACGTAAAAGCGGTATTTCCTGCTTAATTCACTTTATGTGTGATTGAATGCATTGGGTAAGCATTCTAAATATGTAAAAAAACCAGTTTTGACAAAAAAATTGGGCGTGCACTTTCCGGAAATCTCCTGATGTCTCTTTAAATTACAGCATATAGACTGCAAGCTACAAACCAATTTGGGCACTTTGGTCTTGGTCGGTCACAGCTGTTCCCTTGGCCCATATATGACCTTGTCCTCGTCTGTTATTCATATGTGAATATTTAAAAATAACCCTTACAGCGGAGTTGATTTTTCAGCTTCAACGGTTTTGGAATAAGGAAATATTTCTTGACAACATATACAAAATTCACAATTTTTTGTCAAGATTTTGCTTTTACGTATTAAACCGATGGCAACGTCTAAATTTGGGATTTCTTGGCCGCCATCGCCTGACAAAAACTGCCACTATGCAACATGCAAGCATTTGTAGAGAATTTATCATCAATATGTAATCAGTAGAGTTCTCATGCAAGCTATAAATGGATTTTGAATTGAAAATTTTTACTTTAAAATATTTTGTGACTTTCAGATCATTTTGTTTATTTCCAATTATATAAAATCTTTAAATTACTGTTGAAAAATCACTTCCTTTTGACTTAATTCTCAGAGGTCTACCACTTTATAGTATATCTGATTGTCTTATCACATGATAAAACATGATATAACTTTTGAGTAACAAATAAAAAAATAAACCACCTATAATTTTGTACAAACCTTTAAGCTTTTCTTACCATATCTTTGATTGGTTAAATACATCATATAACCCAATGTATGACCAATAAAATCAGCCGATAGACCTCAAAGAGTTCATGTCAGTTAATGTCTTGTACATTTTTCAGGACCACTTTGCAACCAGTTATACTGTATGTGTGTGCTTTGATTGATGGATGGATGTGTGTATATACAGGGTGTCCCAAAAAAAACTTTACCCTAAAAGCGCCCCAATTTCAAGTCTTTAGTAAACATTTATGAAATTATTTTTACACATGGGAAAGTCTTATTCTATAAGTTATTCATACAGAAATCCCTGTTTGATTCGGATCCGAAATAATTGGACTGTGGCCAATTGAATAAAATCACTGTTTTTTCACTTGTAACACGAGCAGGTTGTTTTATGCGTACACACTACACAATATTGATGATTGGATGGTGTACTCATGCTCTTTAATTATAAAAAAAAAAAAAAAAAAAAAAAATCGTTCGTTCGTCTGTTCGTTCGTTCGTCTGTGATAAAATGTTAACCCACGTTGTATACGATTTTATCTGGAGTTTCGTAAGGGCAACAATGATGTAAAACCTTTTGGTAGAAAGGAGGGGTTGATGACTTTCCGACCAGATTAGAGCTTTGGGCGTAATATGATAATTAAGTATTTAAATTTTGCATTAATTTATGAAATTTTACTGCAAGGCATGTGTAAAAGTTTCTGGAGTTCCGTCGGCCGTATATGAGGTACACGTGGTGAAGAAAGGAACAACGGAGGGCTGAAAAGAATTCTCGACCACTGATTAAGTTTGGACATATTTTTGGAGCCAAAGTGGATTATGCAAAGGAGCGAATTACTATGCAAAAATCAGCGTAATTGCTATATTTATGGACACTGTACATTAGATACTACATATTCTGCGCTGTATGAAAGCCTATAATGGTACACATCTTTTTTGCAATTTTAAAGTATGTGAGATCGGCGGCTTAGGTTATGCAATGAGCTAATTAAAATATGCATAATTGCTGTATACTCTGAAACGGACATCGGATGGGCAAATTCCTTCGCTACATGAGCTACTATGTCATAAGGGCGGGGGGTGGGGTGGGGGCGAGGGGGCTGAGGCCGCAGGGACGGGGGGTGGTGGACGGGCTCGGGCGGGGTGTGGCAGGGTTTTGGTGAGGGGGTGTTGTGTGAAGTTTTGGTGGAGGAGGAGGCGGTGGGGGGTGACATGGTATTAGGCACGGTGGTGTGGTGAGGGGTGATGGGGAGGGGGTGATAGTGTTGGGAGGGAGATGGAGTGGTGGGGAGGGGTGAGGGTGTTGGGGAGGGGGCCGGGTGGGTGTGGCGGGGTGTTGGGGTGGGTGTTGTTGCGGGGTGTTGCGTTTTTGCAGGGTGTGGGGATGGGGGGGTGCTGTGGGTGTGCGGAGGGGGTGGGGGTGTTGTTGCATTTATCGCATGTTATTGATCGCGCATCGAGTAAATACGAGTTTCCTTTGTTTTTAATGGAATGAAACTGCATTGAAAATAAATTCTGACATGGCAAAGGCTTTAGAAAATATGCGCAAAAAATAATCACACTTACTCTCTAAATAACAAAAAGAGTGAAAATCACTCTTTCAAGGAGTGACTCTATGGAACAGTCTTTGTTGGAGTTAAATTTTACTCCTTATAAAGAGTGCATTTTGTTTATGATTACTATTCATTGTTATCGGTCACTCTCATAAGAGTGAAGAATTGACAAGATTCACTCTCAAAAGAGGAAATAATAAAATCCAAAAAAGAACGGGTCCCTGAGTCTTGAAGAGTGATTTTCACTCTTTTACAAATTTAGCGAGTAACAACAGACATATTCAAGGGACACCATGCAGTCAGTATCAACCTGTTTATAATGATACAAAAACTTTGTAAAGTTCATGTCAAGTGTCGAAATCTGTTCTGCATAATGACATCCTGTCCGTGTTACTGTTACCAGTGAAAAAAAAAAAGAGTTGTTTATTCAATTGGCCACAATTCAGTTAATTTTGACCCGAATCAAACGGAGTTTTCTGTATTGAAAATCGATGATAATAATTCCTAATATGGAAAAATAATGTGCATCAAAGGTGTCAAAGACATGAAAGTTGGGGGTTTGCTTTTTAGGGTAAGTTTTTTTGGGACACCCTCGTACATGTGTATATGTGTGTGTGGACAAACAAAATTTTAACCCCAATATATGTTCATACCAACATATCTTTGCTTCTACTCTGGTCATCAAACTTTGCAGACAAAAAATCTTACATTTTAAAAATCAAAGTCCCATTACATGTTTTTGACTTGCTGTTCCAGGAAGCTGTGGGTCGTGGATCAGAAGAGAATAATCAGGTATGTATAGTGTTCTCACATAGCTGGATTTATGTCTGGCCTCATATGCCAACACCAGGAGAGAAAAATGAGGAGTTTGGTTCAATAACTTAAATTTTATGAAACTAAGAAAATATGAAGTTTCTTCAATTTGCTCGCAAATGATAACCTAGGCCATTGAAAGAATAGATATATATTTTCCCCTAAAATAACACGCCCCAAAACAGATAGGGACATTAAAATTCCATGGCCCGATCGCTAATAGCCTCGTCCCCAGGGACCCCAGATTTTACAGGAAGTGGTCAAAATTTTTGTATCAGAAGAAAGCTACTATTTTTCACATTTACCCTGTGAAATCTCAGGGCTAAAAGATGTTTGGTTTGGAAGTTATTAATGAAAATGTGCCCCATTTTGGTGGACCAATGTTAATTTTACAGAGTACTCTATGGGGCTTACAAAATCATGTTTTTAGCCCTCACATTAAAACGGATTGAAATATCGGCGCAAAACTTCACAGATGGGGATTTGGGGTGAAGTCCATTCTATCAAGATGAAAACTTCATATACTTAAATTGGGCCATCCCCCTTTAATAAGAGGCTAAAGACATCCGGGTAATTTGTAGGCTAACTTTTAAGTTTGCCGTAAATTTAATCAACAAATGTGTCTATTACATGAATGTCATAGACTCATACTCATTGGTTTTAAAACCACAAAGGTCACAGACAGGTCCAACAAGGTACATGTCGTGAGAATCAACTCTAGCGTGTGTTTTCTTGTGTTACACATCATTTCCGCATCGTCTGCTGAATTAATGTCGCCGGTGACATTAATTATAAAATCGTTCTGTTTCCCCATAAGCGCACTGATTTGGGCTTAATAATTTCCGGTGAGGGCTAATGTATATAAAAGCTTGCATACAAGCATGCAAAAATATCAATTATGAAAATATAGAGGGCGCACTATTTTTAAATGTGCCAGTGTCTCTTTAAACCATCAAATTATTCAGTGAAATGATCAAATAATCCACTCAGACCAGTGTCGACAACAATGAAGTTGAGATATAGATAAGGGTAGGATGATAAAATCAGTAGAATACATAATAAATGTGTCATTTTTGTGTCACCTGAACTATAGTGCAGGGAGGCACATACTAATCCAAATTCTCTATGTCCATCTGTGTGTGTGCACGCGCTAGCGTGCATGTTTGTTTGTTTTAAAGTTTCAGTTAGCCTTTTTCAAAATTTTTCATGCGTGGACACCTCACCTGAACTCAAATTGCCACCAAACTCTAGTCTTATGTGCACCATAGAGACTAGTGCGACATGGTAGGGTTAAAGGTCACATACCACGGACAAAAATGTCATTAGGTTAACAAGGTCAACTTGCATTGGGCTGAGAGTGAAGAAAAGGTGGATCGCAAAAGCAGTACAACAAGCCTATACTTTGTTCATCACCTAATAGGCAAAAATTATTCCGCTTTTGTTTATGCACGTGAAAGTAATTCCATTTTACGCGCGCGTTTCTAGCCACAAGCGTGTGCCGCGCATACATCACGCACTACGCCCGCTGTGGTAGTGTTGCTTACAGTTGCGCGCACGCTATTTTGTATCAATTCGCGGTGTGAAGAGTCCTGCCAATTTGGTGATGAACAAAGTATAGTCTTAGGTCAGTGGCTTTAAGATGGCTTCCCAAATGACATGTGGTCAGTCATTTAGCCATCTCAAAAACCATCCACATATGTGTTACAACCTACACAACCAGATTCTTACTCACACTGCAACCCAGAGCTTATGTTATTCCATGTGTACTCTTAACTCTACTCCAAGGGGTCTTGATGCATTATTGATGCAGGACCTATACTATACTCTGTAAGCCTAGAAGTACAAAGTAAATTAATCGATGCGCTGCGCAGCATTATCGCACCTTACTACAAAACGCGCTTATACACTTTAAGACGCAGTCTAAATCGCGTGCGATTAAGACACAGTGTATGATGTACGAACAAACCAATCTCTTACACTGATACACAAAAGCGACAAATACCAGGCATTCCTTGTGAGACTTGTGTGGGAGTTGTGATTACTTTGTACTTCTAGGTTTACAGAGTATAAGTCCTTGTGAAGTACACAAGCCATTGGGTGCACAGCAGCTAAGCTTACTTAGCAGTACTTAGCAGTACCACCCATCATATAGCGTACTCTCCAGTTGCCTGCTAGGTGACTGCTAGGTCCCCATGGTGTGACTAGTGGTTTGGGTACCACTTTGTGGCCAGCGAAGTGGTACCCATGCAGGTGGGTACTCCATGGCTATTCAACAGGTACTCCAAAGGTATTCCTGTGAAGAATTTGGTTGTGTATTCAGATCTACCAGGGTGGAAAGGGTTAACTTTGCAATTTGCTGTAGAAGTGCCATGTAATAGGACTTGTTGCCCCAGGAATCGGTCCAAGGCTTAAAGGTCCATGGTCCGATCCCTAAAAGCCTCGTCCCCAGGGACCACAGATTTTACTGGAAGTAGTCAAAATTCTGGTAACAGAAAGAAACTACTATTTTTCTCATTTACCCTGTGAAATTTTAGGGCTAAAGGGTGTTTGGTTCAGATGTTATGAGCGAAAATATACCCCATTTTGGTCGACCAATATTAATTTTACAAAGTACTCTATGGGGATTACAAAATCATGTTTTTACCTCTCACTTCAAAACAGGTTGAAATATCGGTGCGAAACTTTACAGATGGGATTTTTGGGTGAAGGCCATTCTATCAAGATGAAAAATTTATAGACTTAAAGCAATAATGGCACATTTTTTGAAGAGTGCCCCCAATTTTCAAAATTTGATATTTTGGCACAGTTACGTTAGTGATTGTCTAGGAAACTATACCTGCGAACGAGAATGCAAAAAAATGCGTATTTATCATAAAATAAGCGATTTTGTAATTAGAATTTGGATCCCAGATTGGACTTAACGGCAGAGCTGGAAATGCTACGTTTATGTCCGTCCATGATGAAATAGTGCCACCTCGAGAAAATAACCTCTAACTTGATTTTCCTGAACCAATAAAACAACTGATGAGCGTTGACACGTACATGGTGCTATTTCCCGGCTATTTCACATTGGAAGGCCATTTCCAGCAGCCGTTTAATTATTATCGAGGATCCCGATAATAATTATTCCAATTACAAAATTCCTTCGTTTGTGAGACACAGACATTTTTGGGCTTAACCATTCACAGGTATGATTTACTAGCCAGTTACCAATGCAACCGTGTAAAAATCTCAAATTTTTTGAAAAATTGGGGGTGCTCTTCAAAAAAATGTGCTAATATTGCTTTAAATTGGGCCATCCCCCTTTAAGGTGATTACATACATAGTGTCATGCTGCTTGCCGTTCTTCGGCATGCTGCTTGTGTATGCCTCTATCATTTCAAAGTTTGTTTTTAAAGGTTACAGTGGCAGACAACCAATACGTCACAAGCGGCACTGGCTCCAGAGTTGACTTCAAGTCAACTCTATGCTATCTGTCACTTTGGGCAAAGCGTAAGGCCAAGTGACAGGATATCTAGTTTATTGTCAAGACGCTACTTGGCGCTTGGTCCACGCTAGCGTTTCTGAACTGACCGCATAGTGACGTACATTTTCATCTCGAAGCGGCAATCGCATGACAACTATGTAATGAACCTTTATACGCTGCAGGGATTCAAACCTTCATTGTATAACATGTGTCCTGTGCCCTGTATTTGATTGACCGGTTGCGGGGACACAGACATTCTATTCGTGGGCACTTCTACAATGAATTAAAGATACTCAGAAAGGGGAATTTCAATTTGTGAAGGCATATGTTATGGGATTTCATACTGTTACACTCCAATTTTTATAATTCCAATAATGATCTGGGAGGACAGATCACCACCGATTAACTTCATCTGCATATTAAGGGGATGTCCCAATTTAATTATATAAGAGTTCCTCATATTTTGAATGACCTTGACACCAATACAACCATCTCTAAAGTTTCATGCCAATATTTCATAGGTTTTGATATGGAGGCTAAAAATCGACTTTCTAAGTCCCATAGAACACTGTGTAAAACTAATATTGTTTGACCAAACGGTGCATATTTTTGCTCATAACATCCAAACAAAAGACAAACATCTTCAGCCCTACGACTTCACAGGGTAATGAACAATAGTAGCTTTATCAGACACACCAATATTATGACCCACTTCAGTAAGATCTGGGGTCCCTGGTGAACGAGCTATATGTGATCAGGCCATGGACCTAGGCTTTAATTGTGTACAAAATTACAGAAAAAGAGTACCTCATATTAATATTTGTAAATCACTTCTCTACAGACTATGCTGTGAAAACCCATAGATTTTCTTATGTGGCTGGTTCTAGTGCAATGTGCTGTTTGCAGGTACAACTATATCTGCTTTAGACATTTACAGTAAATTATGAGTTTTTCATAACCTGACCCATTTGGACACACGTTTTATTCTGACACACTTATGTAATCGGAAACCCTTCAGGGAATAAAGCACAGGTTTACTCTGTTTAAATGTATGATTTGCTCATGCTTCTATAATTTGCTTTACTTTCGATAATATGATTTAATTGCTCTCCTTCATTCCATCTGCACCTCTCTTAGCCTACTTTAATGATGACTGTGTTGGAGGCTACATATTTTCCCTCAGAGGTAAAGACTAATCAAGTCAATAACATGCATGTTCATTAGGCAGGGAGGTTACATTGAATACCTTTGATCAGGTATAGCATGTTTGTTATTGTATGAGTGTTGTTTGCCATTAAACCATGAGCAATGTTTTTTTTTGGGCTTTTTTTTGTGGCTGTATACCAAGAAACGGACTATGATGATTAGGCACTATTCTAAAGCGATATAATGATTAAACAATAATCAGTACAACAGAATTCTTTGAACACTTTTCTTATTCACAAGTTAAAGAGGCATGAGGACATTTTCCAGAAAGAAGTGCCCCTTTCTTTGGGCCTCCGCCAACGTTTGTTGTCGAAGGGGGACTATACATGTAGAAAAGCTCCCCGTCCCGTGTGTGTGTCGTGTGTTTTGTGTGTCCCACACGATATCTTTGAAACTAAGCAAGGTGGGGTGTCCATCTTTGCAACATAGATGTATCTTGAGTACCCTGGGTTGGATCCGAAGTGGGTCATGAGTCATGGGTCAAAGTCACATGAGTGTAAAAAATTGCCTTTAACTTGTCAATTTGGTAGGATGATGAAAATTAGTGGGCGTGGTCAACATTCGTGCCACAATTTTAAGGCAATTCAAAGGTCCGGTGGGGGTCATTCAAGGTCAAATCCCTAAACATGTTGTAGGATGATGAAACCTGTGGATGCAGTCACATTTATGCAATTTTTTTCAAGGTCATTTCTGGGTCATTGGGTCCTCTGAGGTTATTTCACTAAAAAGGGTTGTATGGTCATGGAAACTTTGGTGGGTGTAATAAACATTGATACCAGAATTTTCAAGGTCCACCTGGTCATCCACGGTTAGGAAACTGCCTTTGGAGGAGCCTCTCTGGTTTTTCCATCACAATCCTCCCTGTGATCTTTAAGTTATGTTTACTTTTTCTCCTTTTAACTACCACGACGGCGGGTGACAACTTTGTGGTTCGAGAATCTGGGGCGCCTTGTTGAAACTGGAATTTTTGCATATTTGGATGCTTACCAATGTTATTAAGATCACACTCGAACAGTGGCGGGCATACCTCTTTTTCCTTGGGGAGAAAATGGGGGAAAAGTGAATTTTTTGTGGGAAAAAATATCAAAAATTTTGAGATTTTTAACCAATGTTGGACTAAATTGCTGATTTTTTTGCCCAAAATTCGGGGATTTTGGCCCCAAATTCTGACTTTTGCCCCTCTCTCATTTTTCTTTTGGCCTGGGGGGGGGGGGGGGGGGGGGGTGGTGGGTGGAACAGAACTGGGGAGGCAGAACATTTTGTGGGGGGGGTAAGAAAACATGGTTTTCTATTGGACAATAACAGGCAAGTTCAAACAAGGTTTGCTCTTTTCTTTTGGATTGTTTGTGCAATAACCTTCGAAACATCTCGGTAGGTGAGTCTACAACTGATCCCTCCAATTTGATAGAATTTTATCCTAAAAAATCTGCTTCCTGTCACTTTAAATACGCATGTGGAATTGACATATGTGAGAAGAATGGGGCTACACTTGCTAGCTATCAAATGCATAATCAACTTTGAGATAGAAGGTGACTGCTGTGGCCTTGGGAGAAAAACAAGTTATGATTTTATCTCGAGCGTTGTTGTCCAATATTTTTTTAAAATATTATCGATTTCAGTATCATTATTTAAATAAGAAAGCCATTAAAGGGATAAGTAGTGATAATGCAAGACATTTAAAAAAATTGGAAAATGCATTTTTTAGCTTATAATCAAAGATAATTGTGTCCATATTCCATATAACTACTTTAATGTAAGCAGTGACACCATCCAATAGTGAAAAATGAAGAAACATGATGAAATTTGACATACCATCTCCCTCAATAGACATACGCTTATGGCATCATCAAATCTACACAAACAGCTGAGTGTGGTGTAACACCAGTACAAAATAAACACAGGTCAATAATGGTTGTGTTTGAGGTCAAACGGTACAGGTCATGGTGCAGAGCATCAGTTTGTACGTCTTATAATATAATCTGGGGATTTTTACAGTTAAAGGCCTTTTATGATATCAAGTTGAGAAGTTTTGCGTCAGCACTAAGAAATTACCGACCGTAAAAAGTACTGTCTGGTCTTTAATACAAAGAGTTTCACAGTCCCGACCACATGCAGGTTTAGTTAGCCACATCCATAGCCAATACAAAAATACCAAAATAAGACTTTTGACTGATTTTTTTCCAATGTTCCTGATCATCAAATCGCTGCTTATCCCTTTAATGTATTACACTAACATTGGCCTTAAATATACAGTATTGATGCTTACCTCCTTCCTGCAATATTCTTTTTCTTTTACCTTATTCCAAATAGATTATTTCCCCAAATAACATGGAGGTGTCCATACGAAAAACGGTGACAATGCTTTATCTTCGCACATTCAGTGATTGATCAGCACAGTCAGGCAGGTATTTTCCGCGCGCAACTAGGCCGCTTTGAACGACACTTGTATATACCAGTGCTTTACACTCAAATGCTCAGATTTAATCTGCAGCAACTGATTTCCGTCGTGACGTCACTGACTCGAGGAAGAATAAATGCCTGTAGGAGCTTGACACCTGCATCTGTATAAAGTGTCTTAGTTGTCAAGATGCACTCACCAAACCACTCGTTTGGAACCTCTTAAAGATACATGAAGGACATTTCCAGAAAGTACATTACCCCCAATTTTTGTTAACCTTGTTTTTTTGCAATATTTGGAATGCTTACCAGGTATTATATCACATCTGAAATGAAATAAGCTGAAGCCGCCGTCTTCATGTAATTAGATGATGATTCAGTATTTTCTGTCTGCCGACAAAATTCCAGCATGGTTTCCTATGGGGATTATTACGAGGCCGTAAGCGCAAAACAGGTTTGTGGTTTTCTTTCGTATTGTTTCACGGTCGTGTTCCGATCGGCTTTGGGACCCCCTGATTTACCCAGAGTAGTATCATTTTGATATCAATGAAAAGGCATATTTTTCTCAATTGTCATCCTGAAATTTGAGCCCGCACATCCATTTCATTCCCAAGATATCAACAAAAAAATTGCATTTTAGTGGTTAACCATATATTAGTACAGTATTGAATAGGGCTTTGCAGCATGCATTATTGCATCTACCATCAAAACTGCAAGTTTGTTTCCCACAGTACTTGATGGGGTGTATGTGCAAGTGCCAGGCTCTCATATCAAGTAGAGAACACAATACACATAAATTGGAACAAGCAC
This sequence comes from Ophioderma brevispina, assembly GCA_023653785.1. Lineage (NCBI taxonomy): Eukaryota > Metazoa > Echinodermata > Ophiuroidea > Amphilepidida > Ophiodermatidae > Ophioderma > Ophioderma brevispina. The sequence goes on from JAMKCH010006053.1 coordinate 41,919, forward strand.
CTTTAATAAACCTACAAAATGTTCTTGGTAGGTGGTCTACAACCATTCCAGTGCAATTTGAAAGATATTCATATCCTCAAAAAAATCTCCTCCTGTCACTTTAAAGCAAGTGCAGAAATCCAATAGTCTTTTTAAATTTAAGGTAAAAATTTGAGACTAATTCCAACCTGGCACTCCTCCCTAATTTGAGATCTCTGTGAAATATTTCTCTGTGTCTTTAAAATTTCAGGTGTTTTACAGTTGGGAGGCATTACAATTCAAAATATGGCAAGTATAAAGTTAAATAATAGATTACTAATTTGCTGTAGAATTTCTATGCCTATTTTAATTTTTTTTTACAAAAATGAACAGCAAACTCGGGTCCAACACGCCAATTGCCGCTATCAACTGTTTTTACCAGCGAAATGGCAGTATGCAACATCAATAAAACTTTCTCAGAGCATGCCGGTTCAATTTTGTGAAAGCGAGTCGGACTGTGTCTACTGAGCAGAATAACTGATCGATCTGTGCCCACCATAGTAAACATCGCCAGTAGATACACACTCATTGTGTTATGCCAGATTTATACAATTTAAGAGTCTAAAATGAGAGAATTCTGAGTACTGCATATGCTATTTTCAAGAGGTTTTATTTTTGTGAATTTGGCAAATGGACATGGAAAGATAAAATTAACAACACGCAAAGGTATGTTTATGTAATAGAATTACATTACTCTTGACATCAATTCTGCAAAATAAACAACTCACAATTTCCCCAAACTTGAAAATCTAGACAAATTATATATGAAAAATAACAGTATATAATAATTAATACATTGTCCTGCATTTGCCCCTGTAATGTGATGTTGATGCAACTTATTTTACTTCCAGACACTGCGACATGTTTGATGGATTTCACAGAAACTTCCAAAACAAACACGGTAAATATCCAGATGCATGGTCTATAATATTTTGTACTCGCCTGAACTTTGTTTTGGCAGAGAACTTAGTAATCACTATTCTTCTGTGTCTGTCTGTCTGTCATGCGGTCTGCACGGCGAGTCCGTAGGTCAATGCTTGTGTACGATTATCTGGAGTTCTGTAAGCGGCTACGATGATTATGTAATTTGGTGGCAAGAAGCGGGTATACAAGCTCGTTCGACCTGATTAGATTTTGGCCGTAAAATATGATAATTAGTTATCAAATTTGCATATACATTAACGAAAATTTTCCCGCAAGGCATGAGTACAAGTTTTCTGCAGTCCGTAAGGCATTATATGATGTAACTTGGTGGAGGGGGAGCGGGCTAGGCGAGTGGAGAGTTCTCAAACTGATTAGATTTCGGGACCGGGCCATTAAGTATGCAAATGAGCACTATATAATATGAAATAATCAGGCGTAAATGCACTTATAAAAATTTTGAAACTGGTACATTGGAACGGAAAATTCCTTCACGCATGAATGCAAAGCCTATCCTGGCTCGCATCGTTTTTGCAATGTGAAAGTGTTTGTGATACATGCGGATTAGGTATGACAAATGAGCTATTAAATATGCATAATTACTGTATCTCTGAAACTGTACATCGCCGATGATAGGCAAAATTGCTCGGCCTGCCATGAAAGAATACTATGAACCAGGCATTTTTGGGTGAATCATAATTGGGTCAAAGTGGCCTTTTGGGGTGTAAAATATGATAATTACAGTGTGCGAATTTGCATAAATTTAGGAAAAAAAGACTTTGCTGTCCAATAAGTTAATCTAAGCAGTTCCGATTAAGGGAATATAATGATGCTAACTTGCGTGCTAAGCAAGCGGGTGACAGAGTTCTTGATATGTTAGATTTTGAGTTGTATTTGGGTTAGTTAGGTATGCAAATGAACTAATTAATATGATAAAATCAGCGTAATTTGACTGCATGAAAGGACCTGTATGTGGTGCCGATCTTTTGCCATTTGAAAGTATGTGATATTGCGGCTTAAGGTATGCAAATGAGCTAATTAAAATATGCATAATGGGCTGTTATCGTGAAACGGGTACATCAGATAGGCAAAATTCCTTTGCTACATGAAAGAATAGTATGGCCCATACATCTTTTGTGTGAATCATTCGGAGAGTTCAAAGTGACAGAGGGTCATTAAAGAGGGCATTTTGTCGATGCAATTGATCTAATGAAATATGCATCATAATGCTCTATCGCTGAATACGGTACATTGGATATTGCAATTTCTGTACTGGTAAATGGGCACGCAGGTGGGGTGTTGAGACGGGAGTAGAGTTTAGGGTTTTGGAGGACAGCTGAGAGCGGGTGTGTTGTCCAGGAGGGGGAGGAGTGTTGGGGAAGGGGTACGTGCGTTGCGGTGAAGGGGGGTTGCGTTGGGAGGGGTAGTATTGCGTGGTGGGGACAGGGGTTTATATTGCAGGGTGTTGGGGAGGGAGACGGGGAGGTATTGACAGGGTTGTTGGGTGAGGGCGGGGGTTGAAGGGTGTGAGTTTGTAGGGACGCGGGGAGAGTCGAGGGTGTTGGCGAGGGAGTGGGGTGTGTTGCAGGAGTCGTTGGGAGGGGGTGGGGTTGTTTGGTCGGGTGTTGCGGTGTGTTGGGTGTTGAGGGATGTGTTGCGGCGTTGCAGGGTGGGGGGGGGGAGAGCGGGCGTGCGGGGGTGTTGTTGAGCGGAGAGGGGTGGGGTTTGTTGTAGCGGGGGTGTTGGGGAGGGGATGAGTGAGTGTGCGAGGGGTTTGGGGTTGGGGTGTTTTGCGCGGGTGTTGGGTTAGGAGTGACTGGGCTGTTGCGGGGTGGTGGTGTTGGGGAGGGGGATGAAGGGGTTGCGGGTGTTGCGGGAGGGCGGTGGGGTGGGGTTTGGTGGGTGTTGCGGTGGCGTTGGGGTGTGGAATGAAGGTGTTGCGGGGCGTTGGTTGGAGGGATGGCCGGTTGTTGCCCGGTGTGGGGGGTGGTGTGTTGCCGAGGTGTTGTGGAGGAGGGGTGGGTGTGTTGAGGGATGATTGGGGAGGGGGGAGGGTGTTGACGGGTGTGTTAGGGGAGGAGGCAGATGAGGTGTTGAGGGAGGGGGATGGGTGTTGTTGACGGGGGTGTTGGGGAGGGGGTGGTGTGGGGGGTGGGGGTGTTTGCGGGGTGTTGCAGGGAGTGGGATGGAGTGTTGTTGCCGAGTCGGGGTTGGGGAGGGGGTTTTAATGGTGTTGCGGGGGTTGGGAGGGGGGTGAGGGTGTTAGGCTGAGGGGAGGGATGTTGCGGCGGTGTTTGGGGAGAGAGGGCGGATGAGGGTTGCCGGGGGCTGGGGAGGGGGTGGGGTGTTTGAGGGTGTTGGGGAGGGGGATGAGAGTGTTGCAGGGGTGTCTGGGGAGTGGGTGGCGGGTTTGTTGCGGCGGTGTTGGGTAGGGAACGGATCGATGCGTGTTGCGGTGTTGCCGGGTGTGAGGGTGTTGCGGGGTTCGTGGGTAGGAGATGGGGTGTTGCGGGGTGTTGGGGAGGTCAGGCAGGATGAGGTGTTGACGGTGAGGCAGGGGGTTGCGGAGGGAGGTTTGGGGTGTTGCGGCGGTGTTGGGTAGTTTGGGTGAGGTGTTGCCGGGGGGTGTTGGGGAAGGGACGGGGTGTTGCCGGGGTTGGGGGTGGGTGTATGACGGGTGTTGGGGAGCGGGTGCGTGTGTTGCGGGAAATGTTGGGGAGGGGGTGCGGGGGATAGGTGTTGCGCGGGTGCTGGGGCAGGGAGATGGGGGGTGGTTGCAGAGGGTAGGGTGTTGGGGAGGGGGGCATGAGGGTGTTGTGAGGAGTGTTGGGGAGGGGGGTGGGCGTGTTGAAACGGGGTTTGTTGGGGTGGGATGCGGGTGTTGAGGGGTGATTGCGGGCAGGGAGAGGGTAGGTGTTGACGGTGGTGTTGGGAGAGGGGGTGGAAGGTGTTGGGGAGGAGGGAGGGATGTTGAGGTGGTGTTGAGGAGCGGGCGATGAGGTGTTGAGGGTGTGGGGGCTGGGGTGGGTGCTCTGCTGTCGCTGTGGTTGGGGTGTGTGTGAGGGGTGTGGGTTTGGCGGATGATGGTGTTGCAGCGGGTTTGGGTGAGGGGGTGGGTGTTGTTGTTGTGGCGTGGATGTGGGTAGAGAGGTATGAGGTGTTGCGGGGTGTTGAGGGCAGTGGGATGGGACGGTCTGCCGGGTGTGGGGGAGGAGTGCCGTGTGTTGACCGCGGTTTGTTGGGAGGGGGATTGTGTGTTGCGGGGTGTTGGGAGCGGTGGTGGGGTGTTGCTGGGTGTTGGGGTGGGGTCGTGCTGGGTGGTTGGGTAGGGGGATGACGGGTGTTGCGGGGTGTTGGGGGCCGGGGTAGGTAGGTGTTGTAGTGCGGGTGTTGTTGTTGGGGTAAGCGGATTGACGGGGGTTGGGCCGAGTGGGTGGGTTGTGCTGAGGGATTGTTAGTGGGAGGGGGTTCGGGTTAGTTTTGGCTTGCGGGTGTTGAGGTGGTGCGTGTGGTGCGGGTGTTGCAGTGGGAGAGGGGGGGTGGTTGTGTTGCGGGGACGTTGGGAGGGGTGAGTGGTGGTGTTGCGGCTGGTGTTGGGGAGGGAGATGGGGTGTTGGGGAGGGGAGTGGGGTTGTGTTATTGTTCTGATTGCGCGGTGTTGCGGGAGGCTAGGTTGGGGTGTGTGCGGGGTGTTGAGGACGTGGGATGGGGTTTGCGGGGTGTTGGGAGAGTGGTGATGGCGGGATTGCCGGGGTGTTAGGGAGGGGTGAGGGGGTGCGAGAAGTGGCGATGGGGTGTTGCGGGGCTGTTGGGGAGGGGGTGGGATTGTCTGCGGTGGTTGTTGGGGAGGGCGGGATGAGGTGTTGTGGTAGTGTTGCGGCGAGGGGGGGGCTTGGTGGGGGTTGGGTAGGGATGAGGAGTTGCAGGTGTTGGGGAGAGCCGGGTGGGTGTTGCTGGGTGTTTGAGGGATTAGGGGTTGGGGTGTTTGTTGCGGGGTGTTGGGGTGAGTGTTGTGGGAGTGTTGCCGGGAGGGGGATGGGAGTGTTGCGGGGTGTTAGGGAAGGCGGTGGGGTTTGGGTGCTGACGGGGTCTGTTGGGCGACAGGGGGGTGTTGGGTGAGGTGGTGGGGGTCGTTGCGGGGTTGGTGTTGACGGAGCGTGGTCGGGCGTAGTTTGAGGGGGGCTGGAGCAGGGGTGGGGGTTGTTGCTGCGGTGTTGGGGAGGGGGATCAGGAGTGCTTGCGGGGTCGTTGGGGATGGGCGAAGGGGTGTTGCAGGTGTGTTGCGGAGGGGGATGCGATATCTGCAATCCTCCACACTATCTGCTTGACCACAACTTATTGGGAACCACCCTCTATTCATACAATTGCCCAATCTGGTTTGCTGTTCTTTGTCTTACAGCCATGCGCGAAAGCAGGCGAGACTGCGGTTCGAGAAACGCCTTGTTTGCAAACTTGAAAGCAATTCATCTAAATACTGCATGCAGTATTGCCCGCATTTCAAAACGTAGTCAATGCTAACTAAAAAGTCAAATCCACAATCTTACGGTCAATACGCAGATGCCCCATCCCTTGGTCACTCTGCTGTCAAAATAAACAAGACTCAAAGCTGGTACTAAATGATGAAAGGTGTGGGTTATATAATCTCTACACACCACTCTGACCCAACAAAGAAGCCACATATTTCAAATTAATGGTGCATTGGGCATTCTCTGCGCTGACCCAAGCTAGAAAACTTGTTTTGATCAGTGTTGTGTCACCGCAGTCGGAAGACTTTCCCAAGTTACCTTTTCATCATGAAAAATCTGTTTTTCCCTGCCACTGGGAACCTCTCGTAGCAAATGACAGGTTAATCAAGTTCCGCACAACAAACATTCCACACCACAAACGTTTCTTGTAGCTTACGAGAGGTGTCTTAGTGTAATGGGCTCAATTTCTAAGGGATAGTATTTGAATGATAAGAATGGTTCTCGATTGTTATTGCGCACCTTTTTTAAACAGTAAATATTTTTTGAATATTTCTTCCTATCTTGAGAATCACTTGAAGCCAGCCAGAAAGCTAGTATCAAATGTATAAAGGGCATTTAGAGGAGTATAATTGAGCGAACAGGAAATTGGGTTGCAACGTCGCAGTGGACATGATAAAACAATGGCGCGTATACGAGACTACTTACATCACCAGCCTGGTATCAGCTCATATCATTTGGGGTGACAATTTTGATTCATACTTTCATAAGACTTTGGCCAAAATGACCTACCTCTAAAGTTAATTCTACAATTACAAGAGTTTCAGTGATTATCCAGCATTTTTACTTAATCGGTATAACTGTTTGTTGGAACATTGGTTAAAAACTTTATTTTAAAAACTAATACAGACAGGACGGTGACCGGTGACGGTAACTGAGTCTAGGAAGTTGAGACTGAGTCGAGGCAAAGGATGTATGATTGTATCGAAGTCTAGGCATATCAGATTTTGGGACTTTAATAAATAAGATCTTGGAAATTTCAATTTGGGTTGCATATATTTATATAGTAACGTTTGTGTAACGTTGTGAAAATGTACTCTCTAGAGTAGGCTAGGTGTTGGTCCACTACGGAAGTTACTTCCACGGCGACAAACAAAGAAATGGATTGTCAACACGCATTTACAGCAATATAAGTTTTGCCTCAAAGGATTATGAGGGTGGATTCAGCGTGCCTCTGGGTTGTGCCCAATGCTTGTTATTAATAAGTGAATTGTCACAAAATTGGATGGGTTAAAAACTTGTAATATCTCTCTTCAGAGCGTGTGGTATATGCATTCAGTCCCCATGTTTAGATTTGGTCCAGTTACCGAGCCGAATACCTTCGTAGTTGTATTACGGTTATGAGTAAGTATCATAAATCTGATATTGTGTGTGCTAGGTGTCTTCAGTCCTCTATGGTGTGTGTAGTGTATACCACAAACTGATCCCTATATGTTATTGAATGATAGGGGGTTCTATGGAAACAACAATGTAGAGGTTGCAACGAGAGATTTCACATATAAGGTTGTCCCAAAAAAAATTGAAGGCATTGAATTTTGCTCTGATGTAAAGCTTTCCCTCAAAAATAATCCCATCTGAAAGAATTAAGCTGAGAAATGTTTCTTTGGTACAAAAAATGTTAAATTTCTAATTTCGTATAGGAGCAAATACAAAATTCAGCCTATGTTTTATATTGAAATATAAGCAAATCAGAATCACCCTTTTCCTCTCTTTTAAGACATTTGTGTAGCCAAATACAAGGTAAGAAATCTATTGAGTGTCTAATTTATATCACCATAGAGGAGTGCCAAATCGTGGGAAACCCATTTTTCAATGGGAATGAATTTTGGCCATGAAGACGAAGTTAGAATGAGTTGGGGGTTTATTCCGAATTGAAATGCGTTTCCCACGATTTGGCACTCCACAACTCTCATATGAAATTACTATTATGACATAATATTTGGGTGCCTCAAAAATCTCTTGTTGCACCTTTAAATGGTCAGCAGATTGCCAGAATTAGAAGTTGGCCTATAGTATGACAATTTAAACAACTGAGAGTCCAAAAATATTTATTTGAGAGTAAAGAATTCCAGGTAAATAAAAGGTTGGATTATTTTTACCCCTCCCACTGCCTATATAGTAATTACTACAGGATCAACTACCAATATAATTTTATATTTTGTTATAAAGGTTGAAGTGTGCGGTCTTTGTGAGGAGTCTACGGCCACCGGTGAGATCATATACAACCAATATGTCAGCATATTGAAGGATCTATACTCAGAATTGCCACTCAAATGCAGGTAAAGCTCATTCATGAGCATTCCACTGTATTGAAAATGGTGCTGTAAAACAAACTGAGATTTTGTTATGAAATAAAGGATGGATTTTATTACTTTTAATAAAATGATACCTTGTTTGTGAGGTTTGGATGAGAAACAGCACATGATTGAAATCTGTTTAACATTTGTGTGTTACCTGGCATAACAGAAATGACACGTGGTTTGCTTTTTTTCCACTATGGCAGTCTGTGGCTGTCAGTGTAAAAAAGGTCAGTAGTGGATCATTTGGCACCCATACACAATGCCTGATGGATTTTTATGAAGCTCTGACATATGACCTTTAGGTAAGGGTTCATTTAGGGGTTTACTGAAGTTAGATAGGAGGTCATCTAGGGTCATTAGAGGTCATCGTTAACATATTGTCAAAATCATGTTTAATCAGTAGAATAGATTTTACTGTGCCTTGAATGGGGTGATTTTGGGTGCAAGTTCTGTGCAGGTATTTGGGATTTTGAGATCAAGGGTCATGTTGGGGTTATTTGAGGTCATTGGACAAATGTGTGTCAATTGCTGCACTGCCCTTTTTGATGCACGCTTGCCCTTAATTGCATTACTACCACAGTGATTAGATTGCTAAGCAAAATGTGGCCTATGTATCACTGAAGTCCACCAGCTTGATAATCTGTCTGTCCGATAGTCTGTCTACTGCCTGGTAGTCTGTCTGTAACTTTTCAATAATATGGTATAGTAAAGATGATGTGCCATCACCACCTGGCAAAGAGATATGTGATGCCCTTTGATATGCTTTTACTAACATTCCATTTCCCACTCAGCCCCCATGGTCTAGTTGTTGGGGTAGGGCTATCTAGTATACAGAAGGTCATCAGTTCAAATCCGACTGGGAGCACTTTTTTCAGGGCTTGGGTGCACTGACCTTTTAGGTAAATATGAATTCATACTTGTTTTTTCACTTCCCAGAGAACTATGTAGTTCTTCTCATACCAATATGATCTGCATTTCAAGGGTTTACTGCAAGAAGGCCCCATGTGCAATAGCTGCCATTTGGTGACAAATGGCAGCTATTGCAGATGGGGCCTTTTGCCCTAAACCCTCGATTTGATATAAATACTTCTTCTGAATGCAATCTGCTAGGAATGTGATGAACAATTTGAACCTGTACAATTTATAATCTATTCCATTTCCCACTCAGCACCTGCGGTGTAGTAGTTAGGGACATCTGTCTAGTATGTGAAAGGTCGCCAGTAGCACCGGTTTGAATCTGGAAGGGAGCATCTTTTTAAGGCCTTGTGAGCTTTTCTTGGAAAGACAAACACAAATTCAAAAACTGTTGTCAAAACTTTGTCCATTAGAAAACATTGCAATCACAACAGCAAATTACCCCTATAGTCCCCTACCTTTCTCAGAGTAGGCAGGTTCAGATGCTATGCACAAGGTGTGTGCTTGTACTTGGAATGTGGAATTCTTTTGTTCATGGATCAAACAAAAGAATTACACGTTTTGCCTGAGACGAATATACCTAAAAGAGATTCGAAGCAAGTAATCAATGGGATATGTGGCAGGTGCCAGGTCTGGTAGACACATGTATTATGTTATTCAACAGCACTTCACTCGACTGATCGAGAAGCAGTAATCTTTATTCCATACATTGAATGCTTGATAACCCCAAGTTTGAGTGTGGCGGGCTCTTTTTAAAATCAATGATGCTCACACTTGGTATTTGTCAAAACGCCTTGAACAAAGTTTATTTAGTACGCAATGACCTTTGCATATAAGACCATGGAAACTGAAAAGGACCCCAATTTTGTACACTCATTTGTCAGCTATAGGTAGAATTTGCTCAATTTCAATGGATTAATGACATCTGCGATATCTTCAAAATCACGAGTTAACTTAAAAAAAAAAAAAATTGTGTATTTTCTCTTTCAATATCACAAAAAAAATTTGAACAAATTTGGACCAGTTTATTTCTCAAAACTGTTATTTTTTAACAGATAGGATCTATTGGACATTTTATTTTAATGTGGACTTTATAGGTCTATGAAGTAATGAGTTATTGTGATGACCTGGCCCAACCCATAAAGTGTCAATGTGAACCGGTCCTAAGAACAATTATATCACGTTAGGTCATGAATTGAAGCACAAAAATTGAGTAAAATTGACTGATTCGCAGGATACCTCGCTAATAAAAAAGTTAGTTAACGACACTATCAGTGATTGATAAATCAGATTAAACAAAAAATCATCAAAATTAAGTTTTTGCATGTTTGGAACGGTATTGGTATTAGAACATACCCTGCAAGTGATACGACCAACACAGCCTAATAAATGACAAAATCGGTCTCATAATTGTCCGAACGGAAACTTTCTACAACACGTAACATTGAATGGAGATTCGTATCTTTGAACACTGCCGTTTTCTTCCTTTTCTGATAATCTTCAGTTGGAAAAAAACTTATGAGAATTACGGACTTATCCTTCACTTTAAACTATTTCCTGCAAATTCAAATATTTTCCAACTCTGTCGGATAAATCACTGATAGGGTCTTTAAGGGTGCTCACAGCGCCATCGTGCGGCAAAGTCATTGCCAGCCGCAACAGACCTGGTTCGATACGCTCGAACAATGGACTACAGCTTTGCTTTCCCATATCTTTTAGTTATATTCGTCTCAGGTTTTGACGTTACAAGTAAGACACATCACATATGCATCTAAATCTGCCAATTATTGGCTCCTACATGATACACATGATATAACCCATTGGACCCATCAAAAAAAAAACCTATATCTCTAGAACCTCTAAGCATTTCTTTATACCGTGTCTTTGATAGCTAATTACATCAGGCAATCGCTGAATAACCAAGCAAAATAGCCATAGTGCCCAGTGGTTAACAAAAGGCTGACCTCCAGCTGCTTCGATTAAGTTGGCCATCTCCCAGTTAATATATTCACTGTTTGGATCCAAAAGCTCTGTATTCAGTAGTGGATACATTCCATTCTTACGACTCTAGAAAGTTCCCGCTTCCATCTAACTGCCCAGTATGTTATCGCAAGTGTGCCTTACAAGTGTGGTTACAAATGCTTGCAGAGTATGTAGAGGCAAGTACACAATTATTAGTGAGTGCAATTGTTTACGCTTGATCGTTTAGAGTTACGAGTATGTGAAAATTGCCAAACAATGTTACCAATTCAAACTTCAGTCATTCTTCAGGTAACTCACAGAATTAGCTAGCTGAAAATCTCTATTAAAAGGATCAAAGGATTACGAGGATGTACAGCTTTATTCCGTAAAAACAGAGTCTTTTTATTCAAGTCTAACTTCATGAATATTTCACCAAGGACACACCAAACTTCATCTAATCTGTGAGCATCGTTTGTTAACCCTCGAAACCACCTACGCAATATTACACAGCATGTACCCCCTACCTAGCTTTCCAAGTACAGGCCCCTTATAACATTCTTGCAAAAAATTTAAAATGACACACAAATGTCTCAGAATCACTTCAAACTTCTAAAACATAAAAAACAGCTAGTTGGACCTGCAACAACAATCCCTGCCCATAGGGTGGGCCTGGAATAGTAGCTTTTGCCCCTACCCCTTCCCCATTGATAACAGCAGCAGGCCACATCCAAATTTTTTTTTTTTTTTTTTTTTCATCAACTCTCGCTATGTTGTTCGCTACATTACGTATAATATGGTAAAGGACCCTGTATCATCACGCATACCGTGATTACATGCCATTGTCTGGCTGCATCGTCAATATCAGTTTCAGTCTCAAAATCCTGCAAATTACCTGAATCAATAGCATCTAACCTCTTATTACTGTCACTGTAATAGCTTAACATGTTCAATTACATCACTTGTGGTACATACCTTGTGAAATTTCTTGTAAAAATGGCTCAAATCCCAACCGCTCTTCCAAATTCAAATTTTGTTTAAAAAAACACACACCAATCTTATAAATGGAACATTCTTTTGAAACACAAATTAAAAGATGTTTGCTAAGGAGGCATGCCTCTGTGCCCCAGTAATGGAACCTGATCATTTTATGGTGCGTGTTATTTAACTCTAACCTACCTCTAAACCCTACTCCTTGTCATAACTCAAACCCTAACCCCAACCCTACCTCAGAGCTCTAAACCCAAGGTCTCGGGCTCTGCTAACATTGAAATAAGCGGTTTCATCCATTTCTGACTCAAGAAAGTTAGTGAAATTTAAAGACATATCTGTATTGGAAACTTATAGCTTGGATGTGTATAAGGTTGCACACTTAATTAAACTGCTAAATATACTACCATGTACAAACGCACCGCCAGGAAACAATAATAAACAAAAAAAAAAATCCCATTTCTTCACTAGCGTGCGAATGGTACCTTAATGTCAGCGCTCTCAGAAGATCTAGATATGGACAGGTCTGCCAAGCATGGAAATGCAAGGGTTGACCAGCTCCCCCCCCCCCCCCACTTTCCCCCCCCCTACCCCCCCCTGGTGGAGATATCGGCACACGATGCGGGCACCCCCGGAAAAAGCATAAATTGCAGAGAATCACAGGCCATTTTACCTGTAGAGAGAGATAAGTTACTCAAGCATAAAAAAAAACTAAACGAGTAATCAACACTTCGGATTTACATGCACCTTTAAGTTAAACCCTAGAAAGTACATCTAGATAAAATTACAGTCATTTTGGCACATCCGAGCCTTTTGTGGGAGTCAAATAGAGATGTTGCCCACTGTCACTAATTTTAAACAATGTCAGGCAGTAGGGTGGGGGGGGGTAATAGAGGTGTGAAAATCTTCACCTCCCACATTTTGAAATAACGTGTTTTGTTAACTTTATCTGGCGAACATTTACACGAGCAATTTAAAGGGATTTCAAAACTGTTTGAGTATAATTACAGACATAAATGGATGTTATCATGATAGCGATAATGCTATCTACTATAGATAGCACTGCTGACAGATGTAATCAATGCGTTGTAGAGTGTTTAAACCTAAGTGATTTCTTTGCTTGATATAATTGTTCAAGAGATGTCTCTTATGATTTTATACAGTGTTTCTTAAAAAATATCACATATTGATCATTGTCTTGATTTCTCTTTATTTCTTGTGGGGGGGGAGGGGTGGTAACCCAATCATGACACTTTTTAAATCCAAAAGATTTTGTCTTCGGATGATTTGCTAAGGTAAACATTTCGATATATTCAAGATGATCTTATTATTCAGTGTAGTACTTTAATAAACTTGAAAAATAAACATGAAACAGACGTTGTCCAGAGTAGACATGACCACCAATGGGAGAAGGACAAAACAACGGCCATTCAAAAACATGAGCCAGTCACAATGTGCCAAAGTTCCCTCACGGACCCATCCCAATCACACACACAAAGAGGAGAGAGAAAAATGAAACAAGCTGGTCTTCACTATATTGCTACAGAAAAATGGGCAGTTAAGATTGTTTTGATATAGGCCTTTCTTTCTGCATTAAATGACCATGGGTCACTGTAAACCCTGGTGATTCAGCAGTCTTTATGGAAATAAACTGCACGTCCATACTTAATTCCATAAAGACTGTCGAATTAATCAGGGTCACTAGTAATTCAGGGCCCTATAATAGCTCCTTAATGGTAAATTTCAACTTTCCATTATCTGCCGTCAAGCTTTGCAAACCACCCACGCCACTTCCAGCCAATCTTCATCAAAGGCTCCCTTCACCTTGGCCAAAATTCTTGTACGGCGAGCTTTCTACACGTCCGGAGGCACCCGGTTCGCCTCATTAATCTTCCTTTATGAGAAAAAAATGGGAAGGAAAAATATGAATGATTTGATTGTTTTTTTTATTTAACAACATTAAATCACAATGCTAATTGGCCTTAATATTGTACATGTGTTTCATAGGCTAGCATGTGGCAGATTTCCGTCAAAAAGGGGGCTCCCTTCATCAGGATTTACATAGGCTTATATGCACTTTGATGAAAAAATTGGACATAACATCACTATTTCTTAACCTAGAACAGTGATCAGCCCTTCATCACATACTTTTTTGCCTCGGCTAAGTAAGAAGATTAACACATTCTGTTGTTTATTCCATTTCAAATTTTCAGAACTCCAGAGAAAAAGACTTAATTGTAAAAGTCAATTCAGGTAGTGCCAAACTTTTCTTTAAAATTCGATTTCAACATACGAAATATAAATCTAGCAGGTCTGCCTCTCCACTGTACATTAAAACCACCAAGTGATGATTTGATAATTCCCCACAATCAGAAAGTTTTACATTCGCTTGGCCATTTCTGAAGAGATTGCAAGGCCTACACAGCATATTTATGTGATAAATGCTCCTTTTACACAGCAAGGTACCTGAAAATCGGCTACAATTTCAGTCTAAAAATATACTTAATCTGTGATTTACTGCGACTTGTTTGCTTCGATAATATTTTTGAATCAGACGACACTTCTGACAGTTTTCTTATGGTTCGAGGTCAAGTTAGACCAATGGGTTAGACTCCCCACCAAAATACTGTACAGGTTGCCCACCTCTAATTAAAACCATGCTATACTACATGTACAACGCAACCCCAGAAACTCCCATTTCTTCACTATCGTGCGACAGGTACCTTAAATGTCAGCATGTTCTCATAAATTAGATATTGACAGTTGCCAAGCATGGAAATTTCAAGGGTTGACCAGCTCCTTGGTGAGACATGTATTATCGGCACAGCCGATGACGGGCACGCCCCGGCAAATGCATAAATTGCCATGAACCACAGGCATTTTCCCTGTAGAGAGAGATAAGTACTCAGATAAAAAAAACTAAATAGAGTATCAACACTTCAGATTTACATATGCACCTTAAGTAAAACCCTAGAAGTACAACTAGATCAAAAATACAGTCATTTTGGCCAAATCGAGCCTTTTTTGGGAGTCAACTTAGAGATGTGCCCACTGTCAGATTTTAACAATTCAGCCGTGGGTTGGGGGGGTAATGAGATGTGTGAATCATAAGGCTACTGTAATGTTGAAATCCGACTTGCTGTGCTTTAGGCTACATAGTAAAATTTGGCCATGAAGATAAGACATAGGATGGGTTCCTTTGTTGCCCACTGCTACCACCACCACCACGTACTTACAATTTTCTGTTTGTTTAGGCTGCTTGTGTCTACAATTGCCGACTACATCAGTAGGCGCCTGAAGATACGCCACCTTGCTGAACATTAGTGACTTTTCAGCACACAAGACTCACAGAAGATTTGTCCAGACGTAAGTTTTGAATATTTTTCTTACTTGGATGATATTCTTGGTGCCATTGTGATGAGAATGCCATGGTGATGGTTACTAAGGCAACTGGATCTTGTACCCCAATATGCCTTGTTTTTTTGTTTACAATTTTTCATTTGGATCTGATACCCCCATTTTAAAGGTGCCTTTCATGATTCCAGCCCTTCTGATTTATTCAATGGTTTACTAATATCCTTGAGAACAGCTTTTCACAAAATTTTTTAGTTGATTCCGTCTTGCCGTTTTGTATTATGAGCAATTGGTTTTTCCCACATGCCATTGTGCTGTAATTTTCTGTCCGTTTATTGACAGAAAAATCCAAATTCGCAATTTTCTTACAGATACACCGAATATGCACATACGATTAGGTACACATGGATTACTAAGGCTAACAGTCGATGATCAAAATCTCAACTTTTTGGAGGGAATTCGGGATAGGTTTGTGGATCACAAAATGCCCCCTGTAATGTATGTGTATTATAATATCCTATATGGCCTACCCATTCCCATCCTATGTTTTTAGATTGATAGATGCAGGAAATCCAACTATAAACATATCCAGAATCCTCTCATATACTTTTTTGGTGAAATTATTTATGAAAACCATTTGTAAGGAGAATCTTTTGCTAGAAGATCTTTAAACAGTGCAAACTTGCTGTGAACATTTGTGGAAAGAGGATTGGGGATTTAATCACAGTGTTTTTTTTTTTCTCATGGTACCTCAAATGCAAGAGGTGTTGTAATTATTTAAGAAATCTTGTGACGTTGAATTATTAAGATGTAAGTGTGATGAGATGGACGTGTCATAATTTTAGATGTTTTGTTAAATGGGGAAAAAATTACTCTTGTTAATGTTTATGGGCATAATTACGATACCCACCAGATTTGTTTCAAAGATATTGCGGTTAATTAAATTACTTGTATTGTGTTTCTATTATTTGGGGTGGAGATTGCACTGTGTGCTTAATTTTGCCTTGACAAATGGGTCGTCCTAAAACTCCTTATCATGGCGCATGCCGTGAAGAATTAAAGGGCAGTATGGACGGGTATAACCTATTGATATTTGGAGACGAGGAAGCAATATTTCCTTTTACGTGGCGTTCTAATGATAGTCCCCCTATTCAATTGTCGCCTTGATTTCTTTCTGGTATCTTCCAATCTTTTTGGCCAAATTAGTTCATGTAACATTGCACCCGGTTTTTTGAAATCGGATTCACTCCTCAATTAATATTCATATTGCTTCAACTGGTGAGAAAAGGCGGCCGTGGGTTTCTGGAAGTTCATGTCTCACTTTTACACGAAATTGAATATGTTAATCTGTCAAGCAGTTGTAATCCAAGATTGAAATCCTCATGTAGTAACATATGCATCCTGACCTCCTGTGGGATTTTTTTTAAAATGTCAGATTCGTCAATTACCATTGAATTACTCAGCTAAGGCGCTAAGAAAAGGAAGGTTCAGGAAAGGGGGAATATCTTGTTTTGATAGGTTAAATTTCTTGACAATGTATTCTTTAGATCCAACTGAGGATATTGATGAACAAATTCAGAAATTGTAACTCTGAACTAACACATTGTATAAAATAAACTGAGGGTCAGATTATTAGTCTCGGGCAAATGGGTGAGCTGGGGACAAAATTCTAAATTCTTTAGTAACTGGAGTCTGGAGAGCGTATTAAAACAATGTTATTACAAACTTTATACTGATAATGGTGGATGTTTCTTACCAGGGGAGTGATATATTGAAAGAAAAGCAACAGATGTATTATCAAAATCTATTTCCTCATGCAACCCTATGATTGAAATATTGAAGTTGTTATGTTAATACCAAATGTTCCTAAGCTTACGAATAATATACAACTTAAGTGTGAAGTTGATAACCTTGGCAGGATGTCCTTAACACTCTAAAGAAATATGCCCAATAATAGACCCCAGTACGATGGCTGCCAACAGATTTTTACAAGTTTGTTTTTGTTGATATTGCTAGTATCGTCATTGATAGTTTTAACTACTCATTTCATCATGGTAAATTATCCTCTGACCAACGTAGAGGAATCATTAATCCATCCCCCCAAGAAGATAAAGGACCCCCACCCGCCTAATAATTGGAGACCGATTTCGTTACTCAACACCGACTATAAATTCCTTACAAAAGTATCGCAACCTTCAGAAAACTGTTCTCCCTGACATCATTCACAGTGCATCAGACAGGTTTTTTACCCGGTAGATATATTGGGGAGAATATTCGTTTAGCCCGGATGTATGATTATCTAATACCATATCTTCCGGTTTTTAATGTTTTTGGTTGATTTTTCGAAAGCATTTGACAAGCTGGAGTGGTCATTTATCTTTAAAACCCTTCGGTATTTTCAATTTTGGGCATGATTTAATTAATGGGTGAAAAATTTTTATAAATACGATATCTCATCCTTGTTATGAATAATGGTCACGCTTCTTGTTTCTTTAAAATCTGTTTTTGTCAGAGTTTTCGGCAGGGATGCCCCCTGATCCACTTTTATATATATATTATTTGTGAGAGATCTTAAGTTTGCTTATTAAAGGTGATGATAACAATTGACATTGAAAATGATGAAGTTCTTACTAGTACTTATGCCGACGACACTACTTTGGTATCTCATGATTGAAATCTCTGTGTAGTGGCAATTACCGTTTCTTAATTTCTTTGTAAATGTTACTTGTCTTACATAAAGTTAAGTAAAGGTGAGCTTTTGGCTTTAGGTTGTTACATGCATGATCCTCCAGATGTTAGAGCTTCAGGTTTAAAATTGTCTGTTGGCCCGATCAAGCTTTTGGGTATTGTTTTGCCGGCAAGATTTTAATATGTTATGAGCTAAATTTTATACCAAAGCTTGAGAAACTTTAAGAATATCTTTAAGGATTTGTCCTAGAGAAGACCTTACAACGATGGGTAGATTCACTATTGTTAAAAGTTTTAGGCCTTTCTTTCTCAGCTTATTTTTCTTTTGTCTGTTTTACCAAAGCCTCCTGATGAGTTTTTTAATCAACTTGATAGCGTGATTTAGCAATTTTTATGGTCAGGTAAACCTGAAAAGATTAGTAGAAAGACCATTATTGTGACTATTCTTTTGGAGGTCTTAGGATGTTCATTTTCCATAATGGTTAATGGTCTAAATATTGCTTGGGTGAAACGTCTTTAGATGACAACAAATGGCAAATGGAAGTGTTTTTTACATCTTTATCTAACCTCTCAGTGGTGCATCTGTCTGGTCTTGTATATTAACCCTAATGAGATCATTATTAACTCTATAGGTAATTGTTTTATTAGGAGGTTGTAATTGCTTGGGCTTAGTGTGTATGAGTCTGATTATTCAAACTTCCGTCACCAAATATTATTTTGATAATTCTGCTATCAGAATTAATAAAGCACCATTTTTTAAATGTAATTGGACAATAGTGGTATAAAAATATTTTAATGATAATCCTGTTAGAGATTGGCACGATTATGTCTACTCTGCTTTGTATAGCAAAATACCAGTTAAAATCGAATTTTATGGAATCTTTTTTTAATCTATGCAATTCCATTTGTTTTGAAAAGAAGTGTTCAGGCGGTGGATTGAGGATGGTGTTCGTGATTCCAATATCGAGTGCTTTCTAACATCAGGAAGAACTACTAAAGTTTGTAGGTTTGATACAAACAGTATCCTGTGGTAAAAAGATCATCAAAACGCCCATTGCGAACTTAAGTGGTCACTGTTGTTTATGATATACTCTCGATTGAGTTGAATATATTCGATACCGTGTTCCGTCATCCTTATCCACCAGATTGCAATTTCCAATTTACTTTTGCATAATTTCTACCGGAATAAATTGGTCTACCAATGGTTTATTATTGACTCTCCTCTTTGTACGTTTTGCAACAGGGAAGTTGAAGACCTTGTGCACCTCTTTTGGGAATGTCATTTACTTCTGTTTTTGGCAATCTTTTCAATCTAGAATTTTAAATAATATTCTAATCTCCTATGAAGATGTTTTGTTGTGTTTATTTTGGATGTCATACTCGCAAGTTTAATTTTGTTGTCCTTCATGCTAAATATCATATTTAAATTCTAGATGCAATAAAGTAAAACCTGATATCATTACTTTTATTTAAATTCTGAAAGTGTGTAAGAATCCTGAGAAGTATATTGGCTTAAAAGAACAATATTGCAGGTTGGAACGCAGATGGAACAATAATCATTCTTAATGATGTTGTTTGCATTACCATTTATATCTATAATACAATGTTTTGCAGGGTTTTTTTTTTTTTTTTTACCTAGATAATTGAACTTTGTAAATTTTATGATATATATTTTTTTTTCTTGAATGAGCAATAAAATGGTATTTAAAACATTATTTTAAAAAAAAAAAAAAAAAGATCTTTAAACTTATATAATTTTAGGGAGGGTGGGCTGGGTGTGTGGCTTACCTCCGCCTTTCACATGCAGCCCAGGTTCGATCCCTGCGGAGGCCACTGTTGTATGTGAATTTGGTTACCGGTCCATACCCGTCCTTGCAGTTTTCTCTGAAACTTTGGTTTCCGCCTGCATCTGAAAAGCCGATTCTTTCCATAAAGCTTCCTTTTGTTCTGGAATTACTTGTTGTGTTGTAGCAGCGAAGGCACTCCACAGCGCGCCCTGAGCACTTCGGTGGATTTGTCACAGCGTTTTATAAAGATTTAAATAAATATTATATTATATGTATCACTGTGTGTTTGGTAAAACGAAAATATAAGAGAACAATTGGCACATTACAATTGCACGGCTAACACCATATATGGTATAGTAAGACTGATTAACATTTAAAAAGTGCTTTTTTGACAGTAAAGTTCAGTGGGGCATTCCCTTGGGATGTACTATAAAATTTCAGACATGGCAAATATGAACCATTTTGCTGTGTGACATATACTTTAACAATAAAAAAGCACTTTTGGTAGGAAAAAATAGTCATCATTGTTGAGATCAAGCAAAGCATGATTGGTCTCCTCTCTTTTCCGGGCTGCTGCACTCATGATAGACCAAACACCAATTGGGTCTACCTCAACGATTGTCTCGTGCCATACAGGCTGTTTGTGATGATCCCCAATTGATTTGTTATATCTCTTTAAGTCCTCAGTTCCAAACCTATTTTAAAAAATCAGAAGTAAAAAAGTAAAAAAAAAACTTACCTAGACCAAAAAAAAAAAAAAGACTGTTTTCTAGTAGGCTGTCGACATTTTTGATTTTGGGATAACCTCTGGACTGCATTTTTTTTAATGATGAACATGAGAATTTTTTTCCCCATACTTTTTTTCTAATAAAATAATAAAATTTGTTTTTTAAATGCAAGTGATCCCAAACCGATCTTTGATTTTATAAATGAATTTACAGTAAAATAGTGTAAACTGAAAACAATTATGTTAGGATTAGGGATAGGGTTATGAGTAGGTTAAAAGTGAGGGTTTAAGGTTAGGTGAAGGATAAGGTTGCGGCACTCGGTTTTTTTTTAAAAGGAGGGGGGCCTTTTGCACTGTTCAGAGTAGGAACATGGTTATTGACTTGGACTATAAAATGCTTTTTTTTCCGTGTGGTTTTACCCACAGGCTGTTGTGTAATGAGAGTCTTAAAGGAGAACCTTTACAAGCGTTTTAAGTTATGACAATGTTATGCTATAAAATAATTCTTATAACACAGCGAATGGTTTCATGGAAAACAGATTATAATAACCATAAAAATGAATTAAAACATTTTGTCTCACATGTGCATTTCAATTTGAAATTAGCACTATTGTATATGGGATAAGTATTGTGGTGTGATCAAGCAAATTGGTCTAAATCGGTCTATTCAATTTTGCCTTAATGCATGCACCATTTAGAAAGCTAAATTTGCAGAAAACCCATTAAAATTGACAATTTCCAAAGATATAATACAGTGAAGCAGGTAGCAAAAAATAGAACAAAAGCATTTTCATCTTGGTTTGGCTATATCTCAAAAATCAATAATTATACATAACACAGTCCTCTGTGGCATGTGGGTAATATCTCACGCCTAGAAAGCGAGAGGTCTGGTTCGAGACCGTGTTTTTTTGTCTTGATTTAGTTCTGTGCTCGCCAGTTTCTCCGAGCTCTATCTATATTTACTAATTTACTTCTCGGGTTGTATCATTTACTTGATCCTCGCGTGCCTTGAATTGAGTTTCGCTTCGCAATAGATTCGGATGGAATCATACCTATAAGGCCCTCCCATTCTAACAATATAAAAATAATACGGACCGCTTGAAAACTCTGAAGTAAAGGAATGCTGAAATACATTAGCGCTCATTCACTGCTATCCATGAAACAGTCCTCTGTGGCCTAGTTGTAAATCTCACGCCTAGAAAGCGAGACGCTCTGGGTTCGAGACGTGAGTGTTGTTTTATTTTTCTCTTATTTAGGTCTGTGCTCGCCAGTTTCTCGAGCTTATATATAATTACTAATTTACTTTCTCGGTTGTATCAGTTACTTGATCCTCGCGTGCATTGAATTGAGTTTCGATTAGTCATTAGATTCTGCTAGAATCATGCATAAGGCCCTCCCATTCTACATTTAAATAAATTACGGCGCTTGAAACTCTTGAAGTAAAGACTGAAATCCATAGCGCTCGTTCACTGGTATCCACTAACACAGTCTATGGGCCTATTGGTAATATCTCACGCCTAGAAAGCGAGAGGTATGGGTTCGAGACCGGTTGTATTTTTCGTCTTTATTAGTTCTGTGCTCGCCAGTTCTCCGAGCTTCTATATAGTATTTACAAATGTTTACTTCTCGGGTTGTATCATTACTTTGATTCTCGCGTTGCATTGAATTGAGTTACGCACTATCATAGATTCTGCTAGAATCATGGCATTATTTTAAGGCCCTCCCATTCTAAATATAAAAATCAATAATGCGACTTCCGACTCATTTTGCTCACTCACATTTCACTGTGTTTTAGTACGATGTTATGGACGCTAATTTATGTTTAGTAGTGTCATACAACTTCCCACATGACGCTTTCAGAATGTGTATTTCCAAAATGGCAATATTTTCCGCCAACTTATTTTTTTCGTGCGGACCGTTGTATATCCATAATCACGTTATAAAGTTATAGCACAAAATTTTAAATATGTATAATTGTATGGTTAATATAATTCTGTTTCGATGAAACCACTCGATATGATCAATAAGTATTTTTTATGAGTATATTGATAATATTATTCGTTTGTTCGGTTCTCTTTTAAGAAGCAAATGTTCGTTGAACATTCTCAACCATACATCCAAATACAAAGGGATATGCAAGTTTTACTTCATGTATTTTTTTTCAAATTAAGATAGAGAAACGTTTCCAAAAAAGCAACAATTTTTCTGTATTCGGCAGAAGAACGTTTTAGACAATTTGACCTAGACCCAGTTTGAATAAAGAGTCATTCTTATTGGATTAAAAACCCATCATACAGAGGTTTTAAAACCCTATGTGGGTTGTGTGTGTGTACACATGGAACTTGCCGATGTGAAGGAGGCGAATACCATATTTCTTTTGTAACCTTGTTTTTCAAATGCGCCTATCTCCGTTATTACTCCATCAGATTTGAGTTTTTGGTATCACAATTTTAGCTCTTTTTGTAATATTAGATTTATTCGCACCCATTGGGTTGTTCTGGTTAGCTTTTTGCTACAGCCCTGCCTTCAACATTTGCGTGTTTCCTCAATTGAAAACACCGCCATGTCCGCTCTGACACCAGGTAGTTCCCTACGATTTTGGTTTGAAAAAAATAAAACATTAATTATTTTATAGTGTTTTATTATTTTATTAAATTTAGAAATTAACAGCTTTCATTTGACACTAATTTTATCGTTCGAAGCAAGTAGTCGACAAGATATCGCCTAAAACCTTGTTGGCGGCATGTTTTTAAAAGGAGTACTTAGTATCCCACCAATTTTGCCCGAACTATTTAGTAGTGAGCCCTGCCTGACAGGAGGAGAAAAAAGGGTTCTTGTCACTAATGTTAGAAACATTTACCAAAATTAGCTAAATGCTGCACTACCCGACACTTTTTTTCAAGGGAAATGAACCACAGGGGACTATATTTAATGATTATTATGTAAAGTAACATGACCGATGCAATTTTTCAAGTCAGGCTCAGTAGTTTCAACATAGGTGTTTGTGAAATTGTTTAGCAAATCTTTCTGTCGCCCTAAGGAACATGTTCCAAAATATGTAAAGTGATCAAGATAAAGTCATTTGTCACTAGATTTTGGGATAGCCAGTTATTTATGTAACATTCATTTGGTTTGTTCCGAGTGACAAGTTAAGGACCCTTATCTCTGGAACCACCAAGTCAATTGAAATGGCCTTTTTCTACAGGAATGAAGCCCAGAAAAGGACCATAGAGTGAAGTTGGTGAAAAAATTGATTGACTTGACAAACAACTCCATTTGCTTGATTGCATTACATGTTTGCTTTCTTTTATTTCAGGTACATGGACAAGTCCTTAATACTGGAGTACTGATTGAAGCATTCCAACAGCTGGCACCAAATCAGGTTGGTTAACATTATATGAGAAGGTTAAAGGCTGACTCAGAGATTTCTAAATTTGTGTAATAAATAAAAATAGTCACCCAGAACTAAAGATAGTAACCTCAAATGCACAATTCCAAAGTTTGAGATGAATTGGATATTTAGTTTTGATGTAGTAAACATTTATGTATAGTATTGTGTGCCATAGGATACTGTGTATAACAAAAATTCCGGATCCGGCAATTTATAACAAAGTTGCGATTTTCTATATGAAGGACTTCGATTTGAGCTTAGCTATTTCACACAGTGATTAGTATATGGACAAGCATTGCGTACATGCAAAAAACACGATTTGTTTGAAAATTGAGAGCGCCCTCCTCAGGAAATCTCTGAGTCGGCCTTTAAGTAGCTGTGAGCTACTCTTACCACTGTATGATGTCATCATAGAGCATGCAGACACTCCCATTTCCTCCCAAAACACTGCTGACAATGTCCAACTATTCTAAACTTGAAGAGACGTGAGGATATTTCCAGGAAGAAGCCCCCCCCCCCCAATTTTTTTCGAATCCTGGATTTTTGCCTATTTGGAATGCTTACCAATGTATTAGATCACACCTGAAGTGAATAAGCTGTCTTTGTGTAGTAAGATGATGATTTAGTATTTTCTGTCATGCAGGACAGAAAATCAAAGCATGGTTTCATTCTTCTTCTTTTGCTTCATTCTTCTTTTTCTTCATTATTATTTGCTTAGAATCTACCTTAACATTTTCCCTTTGTTATGTATCAAATTCATTAGGG
The DNA here is from genome assembly GCA_023653785.1 of Ophioderma brevispina. Classification (NCBI taxonomy): domain Eukaryota; kingdom Metazoa; phylum Echinodermata; class Ophiuroidea; order Amphilepidida; family Ophiodermatidae; genus Ophioderma; species Ophioderma brevispina. Next base: position 66,257 of record JAMKCH010006053.1, read on the forward strand.
TTTAATTTCGCCCTAGATTAACATCAACTACTGTTATACAGTTTTATTATCATGGTGTGCTTTATTCTGTTAATTAATAACAATGCATGTGAATATTTATTTTTTGGCCAAATATGATTGTTCTATGGCATTTCTAAGTAAATTAATTGACCTCTACAGAACTTTGAACCTCAATAACAACATTCAGTCTGTCGTACCCCACCCACGTGCCAATATCAGTTCCATACATCAAAGCACAACGAAATGCATAGCTGGACAGATAGACTTGTTTTTTTAATAATATAGGGCCGTATTCTCAAACGATGTTTAAAATAAACCGTGGTTAGGCTTAAACTGTGGTTAGTTAAACGCACAGTTTAAAAAACCGCAGGTTAAATATTTAAACAAGTCGTTTAGCTAACCACGATATTTAAACGCCATATCATCCACCGAACTGTGACTTTTCTTCGCCTATAATACTATGTGCGCGTGAACAATATTTTTGTTAGACAATGCCTTCCATACTTGTTGATGCAACGCAGGAAGTCTGCGGGGTAAATTTCAAGAATGTCGCGTTATGCAAGGAACTTTAAAATTTGTTTAGCGATGGAGAAAAAACACCTGGCCTATTCAAAACTTTTGTATGTCGCTGTGCTGCACTTGCTATCATTCAACACTGTAACAGATACAAACAAGCATAAAAATAAAAGGAAAGGGAAAATGGTCGAGAAGAAATCAATTGAGGACTCCGAAAAGAAAGATAAGAGAAAAAAAGGAGACAACTGGTCTAACCACAAGTATCACACACCGGGAACACACATAGCTAAAAACTATCTGGCATTTGATGAAAACGTGAAGTTAAACACGCCTTAAAATTTAAACAGCGTTTAAAGTTAACCATGCTTTGAGAATTGCGTTTATTTTAGCGAGCGTTTAAATTGCAATTTAACCAGTGATTAGCATTAACACTTACTGTGCTCAAGTGATCGAGATCTCGATCAAAACATGTGGCAGGTATTATAAAATGCTGCCTTTGTGTACATAAGAGGTGTTAAACATAGTTTGAGAATATGGGCCATAGTAATTAGTCAAAATAATATAGATTATTATTTTTATTATAACCTTAAATTCTATATTAGGGTGAAATTTGCCATTGATATGCATGCAATTTTATGTGAGCGTGAAATTGTTTCCCTTAATGTGAACCCATTGTAATACAGTTTTATGGTAATAATGTGTTTTATTCCATTTCATTAATTATGCAAGAGTATACTAATTTATGCAAATTTTGAAATCTTATGACTGGCTGTCCATAACAGAATTTTACTATAGACAGCCCATCGTGCAATGCATAGTTTCATGAATATGGACTTTTATGCCCAAACATGGATATTATTATAAAAAAAAAAAAAAAAAAAAGGCCTATTCAAAACTTTTGTATGTCGCTGTGCTGCACTTGCTATCATTCAACACTGTAACAGATACAAACAAGCATAAAAATAAAAGGAAAGGGAAAATGGTCGAGAAGAAATCAATTGAGGACTCAGAAAAGAAAGATAAGAGAAAAAAAGGAGACAACTGGTCTAACCACAAGTATCACACACCGGGAACACGCATAGCTAAAAACTATCTGGCATTTGATGAAAACGTGAAGTTAAACACGCCTTAAAATTTAAACAGCGTTTAAAGTTAACCATGCTTTGAGAATTGCGTTTATTTTAGCGAGCGTTTAAATTGCAATTTAACCAGTGATTAGCATTAAACATAGTTTGAGAATATGGGCCATAGTAATTAGTCAAAATAATATAGATTATTTTTATTATAACCTTAAATTCTATATTAGGGTGAAATTTGCCATTGATATGCATGCAATTTTATGTGAGCGTGAAATTGTTTCCCTTAATGTGAACCCATTGTAATACAGTTTTATGGTAATAATGTGTTTTATTCCATTTCATTAATTATGCAAGAGTAAAATAATTTATGCAAATTTTGAAATCTTATGACTGGCTGTCCATAACAGAATTTTACTATAGACAGCCCATCGTGCAATGCATAGTTTCATGAATATGGACTTTTATGCCCAAACATGGATATTATTATCATTATTATTATGATCATAAACCATTTTATTGCAATTTTATTTAAAAATTCTTTCTTGTATCATACTTAACCCTTTCGGACCCAAATTAATTTGAGGATTTCATTTTTGAACTGTCACCTAAAGACATATCTAGACCTCTCAGCATAGCAATTCATGTGCATTCTTCATGTCAAAATACTCCTTGCCTGAAGGACATAACTTCAATAATACGCAATGCAATCTTTTGATTATTCCATATTTGAGATACCAAAAATTATCTGAATGTATTTTCCCTGGTATTTTCCAGTATTCTTTATTTGTACGAAACGCTCAGGCAGTTCTAGTGCGAAAGGCTTAAAATTTCAATGTAAATACTTTTCAAAGTTTATTTGCAGTAATAATGAATTTGGAAGTTGAGTATTAAGGTCGAGTTTAAATTTTCATTGGTGTACCCTTAGTTCACTTTGATTTAAAAATGTATTATTGCAAAAAAAAACATGTTGACGTCTGTATTTTTAACTCTCTCCAATAATGATGTGTTTGACTTTTCTTCAACTTTATTACAAGGAGGATGAAGTATGCATTCCAATTGTCCACTTACCCTTACATGACTAAATCATCAGTGGACATCATCTTCCAGTAGTTGATGAAGGCCAAATGCAGGAACATCTGGGTACTTGTGCTTCTGTTGAAGTTCCAGAAGACTTTGAATACAATCGCATCACAGTTGTACTACCATAATTATTGTTTGCATACGGTCTTGTCCTGAAGTATGAAGTGGCGACACACGCGTACACCCAGTGCCACCTTTCAGTTCAGTGCGCATTAAGTGCTTTCCTACGCGTGCACTGAAAGTCGGTACAATGTATATGCCTGCTCGCACTTCGTACTTCGAGCTGGACAATGTTACTTGGGGCTTGTGGATTTCGACTCTAAAATATTCACTGGTATCATTTATATGCTACAGTATGGTTGGTGAACAACTTAAAGGGGATAGCCCGATTTGAGGGAGCTGAAGTTTTCATCTTGATCTATTGGCCTTCACTCCAAACACCCCATCCTGTCAGTTCGCTCCGATATTTTCATCATTTTGATGAGAGCTAAAAAACGTGATTTTAAAGCCCATAAGTACTGTGTACAATTAATATTGGTCGACCAAATGTCACATAGTTTCGTCATACCTTCCAAACCAAACATCCTTTGGGCCTCCTTTCACAGTAATGAGAAAATAGTAGCTTTCTTCTGATACCAAAATGTTGACCACTTCCGGTTAAAATCTGAGGCTTGTTTCTGGGGAGAGGCTATAGCGAATCGGGCCATTGACCCTTTAAACAGGGCAACTTCAAATTCTCTATTTCTCCCCTGAATACATGCACAAAAGTGTTGCCCAGACCAGAATTGAACCCAGGATCTCTGGAATTGATAATCTATGCGCACCCGCTGAGCTAACCAACCACCCGAGCAGTCGCGTGAAACTCAAGTACAATCAATAATTGGCGCCCAAGTACCGAACCTTGTCATCACTTTCTACCAACATGCTTAGACAGAGATTTATTTTTTTAATTGTAGAAAATTAAATCAAGAAGGTAAAAGGTCATGTTATTTTGCTCTTTTACCCTGCCTATTTTCGGAAAGAGTTCCATATGCACCCCTTTAAAAATTCTACAGGAAACAAATTCTTTTCGTTTATGGCCTAACACTTACAAATACACTTATCCTAAGGATGAAAATAAACAAGAATTTGTTACTTGCAGGACTTCAAAGGGGGTACACATGGAACTCTTTCAATACAACAGTGGAATTGCATGCCATCTGCCACCATCAGCATTCTGACATGTCTGGTATGTCAACTAACACCTAAAACAAGTTTTCATCAATGAAAAACAAGACAGCAATTCAACATACTGGTGCATGTCTTGATTTTAGCGTATCAAGTTGTCTGCTTGATGTTAAAGTTTGACACTCAAATGCACTTGATCTGTTGAAGACCTTGAAGCCAAACCAATCTCTAGAAGTTTGGACAACCAATGTATGGAGAGACCAGTGGCATGAGTCAAGCTTATCACTGCAGCACTTGATCAGTGATCCATCGGGCATCTGCCCAGGCTTTGACCTACTAAGGCATACATGGATAAAACTGAACCATCTGTATAGTTGTGTCAGACATTTTAAGGCCATATGTTCAGATGGGGTTTGGCCGAAAGTCCAGCCTGTGATCCGAGTGTAATATAGAAGAGCTGATCACCACATCACAGCTTTCGCCCTTCACAGGCCACCAAATGGTATCTCAAGTCTGATTGAAATTGATAGTACCACCAAGGAATGGCCAATTGACAGTGGTTTTGAAGTGTAATGCTTTTTGTTCACTAACATACACAAGAAGCAAGGGGATTTGGTGGTGGTGGGGGGTGTCACCCACCAGTGGGTATTGTTTACTTCCAAAATTGAATCTTTAAGATCAATACATCATCATCTTCATGGTTTTTATCACCCTGGCTTGAAAAGCAGAGGGGGAATTGCGAGGGTTCCAATGACCGTAATGTAGTGTTTGTGTTCCAGTTTGGTTCGGGTTTTTCATTTTTTGTGTCTCATTTGAAAAGTTTTTAAGGTCCATGAATGCTTTCACATACTTATAATACAACCAAAACAAATGGTTTTCATGTCATGAGTAGTGGTATTTGGGTATCACTGTAGATATGCATGAAGCAGTAATTGAGAATCCATATATTTGGAGATAAAAATTGGCCATATATCTATGTGTGTTTTGTTGACAATCTTTCAAGGAAATTCCAAACGAAAGTGATTATCGCGCTGGGCAGCGATGACCCGGAAGTGACGCCCGAGTAACAATACGCGATACGTGTCCATGATCGTCAATCGTGGAACGGACGTGCGCGTGCGTGGCCCAGTTTTCTTGAATACGTACACATTTGACTTCTCGTCGTACATCGTCGTGTCGTGGTTGTATCATATGCAAATGTTTTCTTTGATTGGTGCCTTAAATAAGATAATAATGCGCTATGTTGTCGACGGCTGCACCATTACGCGACCGTGCCGACAAGGTGAATCAGAATAGAATAGCTTTATTCAATTCCCAGACAAAGAAAACCGACAAGGAGAGTCTCTGGAGTGTGCGTAGCCCACGTGTGGCTTGTTTACACTTGGGCACTCTGACGTCAGTAAAGGGGTGAATCGCACACTCCAGCAATCTTGAATACCATTTCCCCCCCCCACCCGCGAAACAGGAGAAAGCCGCCTGTCAGGTATATGTATCCTAGAATTTAACCTTTCCATGTTCACATTTTAAATCTGTGTTTCGATTATGATCAGGATACTGTTGAGGTACAAAAATGTAAGAAATTAAGAAATGTCTACTCGGCTATGTCCATGGACCTTAAAACCAGCTTGGGTTTAAGGGTGGCATAGGGTTCCTTCATATGTAGATTATTTTAAGGTCATGGACAAGGCATCTGGTCTGTTCCAGACCCTGCATCTTGCCAGGGGGATGATGCAGTACTTTTTAGTTATTTCATTTATCATTGGTGCTTAGGCATTACATATTTTTTGTTAATTTTACTGTGTCCAATATAGTGTCCGTGGGTTCTGAATACCATGCGTTACAGGCGGGGGGGGGGGGGGGGGGGGGGGGTGGCGGGGGGGGGCAGAGGGAAGGGTGCCCCCCCTGACGACTTTGGCCAGGAAAAACATTTGAATCATGCTAAATCAGCCGTTTTTTTAGCCCTCTTTAAAGTCTATTATCTTAAACACGCTTTACTAAGGGGTGGGGTGGTAAACACCCGAGAATTCATTTTATAAAGCAATAGATTAATTTCGATGATGGTACCAGTGATATAGCTTTTCCTCCGTTTTCTATTGCTTCCAACCTAACCTAGTATGGCGTCACAATGCGTCAAAGTTTCCAATTTGCACAAGTTTGTCTTTACACAACCCACTCATAGTATAAAATGAAAAAAAAAAAATTTGCATCCAAAGTAGGATATTATTATTTTCATGCGGGTTTTGGCCCCATTTTATCAACATATAATTTTAGGCCATACAGATGCACAATATTAAAACAAATGAACTAATAACTAAAGGTAAGCAGTATCTTTATAGCTGGGGAGAATAATGTTGCCCCGAGGTCGGAAAACTAAATAATGGCGCCCATTAGAATACAGTATAGCCCCACAATATACTACAAACCTTTACTTCTATTCACTAACAACTGATTTTATTTTATTTGTTTTGTATATGTTTTAAGGTAATTTCCTATTTATGTGTATTTGTATGCTGATGAATGAAAATAAATGAATCGTAAATGCATTAGCGGCTCAATATTGCAAAATAATGGGCCGTAAACTGACGCAATCAGAAGCTGCATTTTCAATAATGGGTAGTAAGAGGTAAAGAACCCCTCCCACTAATCGCCTTTGATGCTAACCCCGGGAAGGTGCTACCTTCACATTGTTTCGCGGGGTTTCGCCAAAAGAGTCAAAGGATTTGAAATAGTTTAATGGAAGACTTACTAAGTTTTAAATCGTTTTGGGCACCGAGGAAAGTTTACCTGTAATGTCACTCCCCCCTCTTGGTATACGAGGTTTAATGTCACTATGTCCTCCTAAAATATCATTTGGTCATTTGTACAAATGTTTATTAACACAAAACTGGATAGTTCTTTTTCAAGACGCACAAACCGTAGGTTCAATTAGTACAAGTAACAAAATTAAAATGTGAAATAACATGACCATCCCTCATGAAGAAATGTAAATTTCACCGATTGGCTTAAATCTTGACAGACCTCTTACTATTTTTGATCACTGAAGTAGCAAGTTTTGTCCCAGCGAATACTTATTCGTTCGCAATTTATATTGTGCATTGAGATATTTGGACAAACGCAAGGCCAGGGCCGTCCATGGGGGTGGCGGGGGTGCGATGCCACCCACCCCCAAAAATGCCAAAGTTCCGCGTTGTCATGGGTGAAGGTCCGTTTTTTTTTTTCAAGTTGATTTTTGCCTGCTTTCCTAGAATATTCTGTTTTGTTTTTAAATAAACGGTTTCTGGAGTATGTTATATGGGATTATTAAGTAGCTGTTAATCATTGCATTACGCATGGCTGGTTAGTATACTGTTTTTCGAACGCTGCGATGCTGTTATGTAACCCCCCTCGTCTTCAGATTTTAGAACCGACTGAAAAATTTTGGGTCAACCGGCGAGTGCAGCGAGCTCAAAAAAATTGGTTTGTTGGTACGCAAAAGGTCCACTTCGGGAAAATCCGCACCCCCCACACAAATTCCTGGCTACGGGCCTGCGCAAGGCTATCGAATACGTATTCGATTGTTAGTGAAACCCGTATTATACAAATGGGTGTTATTCGACTGCGGCTATTTTGGTTAGGAGATGTAATTTCACTTTTATTTTTGGGTACAATTAAAGAGTACATAAAAGGCAACCAGAATCAACTATTAACTCAATTTGACCAAAAAATCAGATTCGCCACTATGTCGTGACCACGACGATATAAATGCAAAGTTTGACACATATTTTCTGCACACTTCCATAGCTCTACACTGGTGCCCTGCGCCTTGGGCTTTGCTTTATGGCTCAGACTACCCTATCACGCAGGTACAGACCAATCATAATTAGTCAAGATCCTGACTAGCAGATGCACCTCCTCAAATCGTTGCTTGATATGCCGGGATATGTGGGACTGTTAACCTCTTTTCGAGGTCAACGGTCACTGTCATGAAAATAGTGAATTTGCATGTCAATGGTACAATCTAAATTTCACCCTCTTCTGATATTCCTTGTCATGCCAGCTTCAGTAGAGATTTTTGCAGAAGGGATTCAGCTACTCATTTATATAAGCAACTCTTCAGAAAAGTGAAGGCTCGCAAAATGATCAACACTTTTCCACCTTCAAATTCAACCAAAACATAGATCTTTTGGAACGTAAACAACAGTCTCGTTCCCAGTACTTGGTGGGTGGCACAATGGGCTCGTGGTAATTATTTGCTGTATACGTTCCACAGGACACCAGAAGTCTTGAGAAAAGACTCTCTTACACCGGTGTGAAAGTATATGCGATGTTAGCCTTGATTTGCTGCATTTACCGAAGTTTACCAGGGAATGAGTTTTACAGTGAACTGCGCTAGTGCATGACCCCACCATCTCCATCAGCCAATAAGCTGTTGAATTTCATACTATGTACCTGCGTCTTTAGTCAGTTGTGAAGTGGTGAAAGACCAAAGTCGCAGCGAACCAGCGTATGATATCTCTTGCTAAATCAAAAGAAACAAGTCAATGTGGATTTTTTTAAACTGGAAAGGCAGGACTTGAGCCTGTTAAAAATCACAAAATGAAACATTCACCTTTTCTTAATCATTAATAGAAAGTGTTTACTAGCCAGTTACCAATGCAACTGTGCAGAAATATCAACATTTTTGGAAAATTAGGGGAGCTCTTCAAAAAAAAGTGCTGTTATTGCTTTAGGTACATATACAAAGATATGTGAAACATCAAGGAAAATAATGATTTCTACACAAAATATGATACAAAATATGAGAAATCTTAATTGCATTGCACATTTAAAAGACAGAAAAATATAATTTATATAAATTTAATAATGGGTCATATGCATGAAAGTAGTAAATGCTTTTCAGTTGAAATTTTAAGTATTTACTACCATCTGTATGCATAACATGAGTAAAAGCTTTTGTTCCAAAACTTTTACTTGAAAAGCAGTAAATACTTTCTACATATATGTAGAAAGTATATAGTAAATGCTTTAAAATTTCAAGGTAGCTTCAGAGTTACCTTGACAGTATACTAGACCAGATGTTGTTACCAAGGAAGCAAAATGAGTACAAGCCAGGAAAGGAACTATCTATGGATACTTATAGATCTTTAGATTTCATGATGAAAATGTGGCATGGATGTCAGAATATTTCTTAAGTGAAAACATGGATGCAAAAAGGTCGAACCTCATATTTTACATGCAAATGCCTGTGTATTTTGAACTGTGTATTCTTTAGTTATACTAGTGCATCCCTTGTATGTGACCTCTGACCTATGGGTGTGATCTTTGACCCCAGAATTGTTCTGTGCTCAGGTCAGTGGTCCTTTTCAATAAATTTGGTGGTCATAGGGATTTCTAAGCCAATTGACATCTAGATGACCTTTGACCTTTTAGGTCACTTCAAAACCCTGCACCTTCATGCCAAATATCAGGTAGACGTTTCATATAAAAGTCCCATGGATGCAAATGAGGTATTACAATTGATTCCGTCATGCGCTGTATGACGTTGTGCAGTAGCGCTTGACGGAATGAATGGCAATACCTCATTTGCATCCATGGGACTTCTATACGAAACGTCTACCAAATATCAGCCCCATATGTCATAGCATTATGAAACACATAGCCGGACAGATCTCATTTTTTTAGTAACTAGTATAGAAGATATTGAGGATAGTGTAAAGCAAGGTTAACCCTTCCTTTATCAACCTTTATAACAAATGACCACCTGAGAGAACTTCATGGTGAGTGAATCGTGATAATACACCAGCTGCAATAGGATAGTATAAGTGTTCATCATTCAAATGCAACAAAACACTGAACTTGGCTGTACGAAATACTCCTGAATGCAAGTAATTCCTTGATGTACAAGTTATTCATAGCAAACCAATTTTCACTTGAAATTACTTAAAGGATTGCAGCGATTTGCTAATCGAAACAAGCGCAAAAATCATCAAACAATATTTTTTTTACTGGCATGGATAAGCGAACATAACCTCAAGTGGTTGACTTGAAATCTGTGTTTAAAGACAAGGCAGTACTTTTTTACTGATTCTGTAATTTCTATACGTTGCATATCAAAATTCCGCCTTGAGATCAAAAAAAGCCTTCCCGTATGAATCACAGATTTCGCGTGTATGGTGCACCATGATCAATACAGTTTTGCCTCAAACACACACATTATTGATCTTGGTTATTGTACTGGTGTAAACCGCCATCTGCTGTTTATTGCGGATTTTGAGATGCCGTCACTGTATGTCTATTTGCTGGAGACGGTATTAAAAATTTTCCTCAATTTAATTTTGGTTCCTATTGGGTGGTTTGTTTCAACATTAAAGTAACATTTTATATGAATGTTATAAATACACTTTCCCTGATTTATAAGAAAAATGCTTTCCACATTTTTTCTATTCCTCCGCATTATCGCTGCTAATCCCTTTTAAAGTATTTACTCTTTTCATCATCGAGCCAATGAAAGAATTATACGATCCATATTGAAAGTTTTCTAGTCTATTTCCATATAACCATGTGTAATGAGGTCAATAAGCAAAAGTATTGCTCAGAAACAATGGGAAAACACTACATGGTTTGCTTTGTTTTGGTTGTTTGGGAAAAAAGACAATGGAAAACCACATGGTTTGCTTTGTTTGTTTGTTTTGGGAAAAAAGCATACAACTATAGTAGCGTAGATATGTTCCAATATTTTTGGGTGGGAATTGTTGCACTTGGTGGATAAAGCAATGAAATTGGCACATAGCTAGGCATGTCATAGAAAAAGACTTTAGCTATAGGGGCATCGCAGATTTGTCCTCTGATAAATGGCGGCCATTTTCAAAATGGCTGCCATTGCTATTTATCCTCTAGATTAGAGATTGAGTTGATAAGATACAAACAGCATCTTTATAGGCATTCAAGCATGGGGAGTTGAATGCCCATTGGATGTTTTAAAAAGACTTTCGATCAAATGCTATTGCAGGTTTATCCCATGCCAGTAATGGCGGCCATTTTCCAAATGGCCGCATTAACAGATATTTTACATAAAGTTTGCATACATAAGGTAAGTTCATGCCTTATTTTTTTCATAGTCAAAATACAATCAATAAGTGAAAGCAAGTTTTATTTGGAGCATTTCAAATGTGGTTGGCATGACACAGTTGTGGGGTGGGTGGCCATTTTCAAGATGGCAGCCATATACTCTTTTTAGTCGTTGTAACTGGACCTTTGGTTTATCGAGTCACAAAGTCTTCACAAAGGGTTTTGCCTAAGAATAGGTTTTAATTAAAAGCACTATAGGTTTTCTGATATAACAGTGGATTTTCACTTAAACATACTGTACCACTGATGTATACACTGTTTACCGTGTGAGATAGAAAGGTTCTCATCCTTACTTCTTGAATGAAGAGGTACTCTGTAATACCCACAGGACACTAACCTTCAACAAAGCCAAACCATACCAAGTCGTTGCCCAGACTTCATTACAAGCATGTTTGTTTTTTCGTCAAACTGAATGTGATCCATTTTATCCATCTTGAGGGCAAATTAGCTTTAAGCTACAATGTAGAATAGGGCATTAAGCTGAAGTCCTACTAGTCCATTGCTGTGACAAAATAAATAACTAGAGTGCTTTGGTCTGATGTAAATCACCATGTGCTCTCTTCCTCCAATGAAGGTAGCACTCACTGAATGTATCAAGAGAGCCACCTATCACGTCGGTTACTGTTGGGCTCAAATGATATGAACTCCTTAGCTTCCATGTCCAAGTTAATGAGGATGGACTAGAAAGGAAAATAGTATGGGAAATCTTCTGGACAATCCTTCCAGAAGTTAGAAAAGTATCCCCAAAACTTCCAATTGTGGTTGCAAGGAGGCTGGAGATGACAGGGAAAATGCTTGAAAGCAACTCTTCAGGCCAGTGCAGCCTGTCATGCAGACCTTGATAATTTGCAACAACAAAAGATCTGCTCTGATATAGATGTGCACTTCTGTGTTTACCTTTAGATGCCTAATGCAATTTTTTTGTTATGAATATAACACACCTTATCTAAGACCCTTGATGATCATGTTCCACTCATCAGTCAAACTCTAGTTCTCCATAATCATGCTGATTGGTATTCAGATGCCTTGGAGATTGAGAAGAAGGAACCACCCCGGCTGGAGCGCAGACTGTTCACACAGACTGGGCTCACAGTATGCCGGAAGCTTACAAGGATCAGCGTTTTTAATACAACTCTCTTGCTAAAGCCAAGACGGGGTATCATAGCAACCAGATTACGACATGTACCAATGTGACCTTTCCCATGTAGTCAGGAATTTAACTCAAATGAAACATACACTACGACTCACGAATATCCAAAAGATCTTGCTAACACTTTTTGCAAGATTTTTTTCCACAACAAGATCAAGAAGCTGTATAACAGTCTACATGATACTACTAAACTGCCAGTCCCTTAAAACTATGTCTAGATATCTGTTACCCAATTTTAAAACAACTTTCCCAGCTGGATCGATGTATTTCCTCAAGCTCGCAAGCATGCATTTCATCTGTGATCCCGCAGCTGAAGACATCCAGCGCTGACACCACCATTCCCTCGCAAATTAATCGCCCTATATTTCCATTTCTTGAAATGTGATTGGGAAGATTAGTAAATCAGTTTTAGCTTATCTCAGTGATATGAGCTCCATGTTCGCAGTAGCCTACTGTCAATTTCTCCTGCGGAACTGCATTGTTACAAACACTGTTTAATTAGAAGACAACTGGGTTGTCTTTTCTTCTTCGATCTAAAAAAATTGGTCACAGTATATTTTTGAAATGTCTACTAATAAATTATGCCTCTTAAGTTATTCTAATAGTGGGTAATTGATGTATATCATAGTTTGTTTTTCACATAGAAGTTTATCTATGAATTACATTTGTCGTTTGATAATTTGATGATATTTTACCCCTTTTAACTATGTGACGTGTCTAGAGGCCTATACATTAGGCCACTGTATCAAGATCGTTATTATTAGTAATGATATGAACTAGCACAACTTAAGAAATACTGTTATTACAGCCATACAAAGACATTAAGGTACTCAATGTATTAGTTATTGATATCATACTTTTGCTAATAACCTGTTATTAGAATATTGCTCTGTTTGCAATCTTAAAACAAATTCAGCATTGACACGACCAACTGATGACTTTGCAACACTGTGTATCCCTGATTGATAACAACTACAAAACACCAAAAGTGTTGCATGCACCTGAAGATTTTGGTAACTCCCTTATTGAGAATGGACTACTCTTTGGGTACGGGACAGAAATCAGCGTATATCACCTCATTGATGGTGCTTTACAACAAATAGTCAATGCTGTTGGCATTAGCAATACATTTCCGGCAATATAAACCGCATTTCAAATATTAATAAAACTGGATAAGATCGTAACCACACAAGGGACTCAATGCATAGGAAAATTTTGTAAACCACTGGTTGAGAGAAATAAGGCCTGCCATTGTTGTCATTGTGGGCAGCCCTTTCACAGGTATTTCACCTACTTGGGCAATAGTGTATGCTCGTATCATACAAGGTACTCAGTGCATATAGGATTTATGTAAAAACCTGGAGAGAATAATTGGCCGCCATTGTTGCCGGCATGTTGTCATGTGTGGCATCCTTTTCACGGGTTTTCATCACTTGTGCAATAGTGTATGCTCATATCATACCATACCATAACCTAAAAAGCCTCCTCATTTTAAAATGTTCACAATCTTTTGGTATACAGACAAACTGAAAAAGCCATCTAAATATGTTTTGAGTTATTTCAGTCTGCAAAGCAAAGATAAAACAAGCAATGGTGACGATTTGTAAATGTCTCCCACATGGCTTATTGCCTATTTACAGGTTGGTATTTGGCATTGCTGTGTCACATAAATCTCTATATTTAGTAAACAAGCACACAAATTGGTTTTGATGGCCTATTTACAGGTTTGATTTTTTCATTTGCTGTGTGATAAAATAGCTTTGGTAGAAAAAATATGCATTTCAGTCAATAAAATTGGTAAAATAATGAATTGTCAGCCTTTTTGGAAAAAGAACGCCATTTTGGAAAATGGCCACCATTTCAGTTTACAGATATAGTTACCCATAAATAAATTGCTATTTTAGGCATTGCTCTGAGCTACAGATTATGTTTTGGTAGCACAAACCAGAGAAGATTCCAGTAGCTTCCCACAATGCATTGCTTCCATGGAGTTTTTTGTCCAGGTACTGATGTGAATACGGGGCGTTATGATGAAAATGCTAAATTGACATACTGATCCAAACTTGCATTTGAAGAATGTTTCAATCTCTAACGATTCACATGACAACCTGTACAAAAACTTCCAATGAAGCAATGCATTGGTGGGAAGCTACTGATATCTCTTCTTGCACAAAACAAACCAACAAACACATTTTAGTCCTAAAAGGAGCTAAAATAGCAGAAATGGCAGCCATTTTGGAAAATGGCCGCCAGTTTTGGCACGAAAAAGCTGCGTGCCCCTAGCCAAAAATCCTTCTTAGAACATGCCAAACTGTGTGCCAAATTTCATGCGTTTATCACCACGTTGCACAATTCATGCACTATCCTAACTCTACTACTATAGAAGAGTTTACATCAATTGTTTGTTTACAAACACAATTAGCACCTGGTGTCTGACATGTTAGAGTGCGAAGAATATGCCCATACAGTTACAGCTTATCACGCCTGATTGAGCGTCGAATTTTAAAAGCACAAACCATGCAGTTGCTCACTCATCTGCCGGCATTGCTTGTTCGTTGCCCGGCTTTGACGTCACTGTCAACGCATCTATAGTAATTTTATTTGTATATTACTCTTTCCCACCTTTTTTTGGTAACACACTTTTGCTAAATTTTAGTTTTAAATTTTAAACGTCAGACTCCGTTACAATAAGGGATTACATTGACAACTGGTTGGCAACGATAGCACAGCCAATGTCCACAGCCGGCTTATCCCCGGTCCCATTACTCGCCAAACTTCGGGTACCCATGCTTTGTAGCCCTTAAAAATGCCCTTTTCATTTTTTTGTTTGACCCCTAAATTGCAAATTGGTTTGCTTCACTAGACTCTTGGCAAAATCATAAATTTTAATTTGAATTTACCACTCTTTTCATTCACACAAAATGCAATAATGGTTAACTTCTTTGCACCTGGCCAATTCTGTATAAGTTATGACACGCATACCGTGGTGTTCCTAATAACCCACCCCTGCTCTATAAACGCCCTCTCACGTTTTTGGATAAAACAATTCAAGCAAATGAGTTAAGCCACCTAAATCACATAGTTAATGGCCGGGACCTGTCGTATCCTCATCATAATCGCTGTGTGCACAGTTGTAATAGTTCAATTAGTTTGGAACTTTTGACGCTCGCGAGGCCGCAAAACAGCGTCCCATGCTCTTTGTTTGTATTTTGGTTAATCAGCGTGTGTAAGGTGATTTTGTGTGGGATTTTTCACTTCCATTTTTGACTGTATAAACGCCCCCCTTTTGAAAATGCACCACCGCCCCGGGGCGTTTTATTAGGAATAATACGGTAAGTCAGTAAGTGCATTTTGAGATGCTTTCCAAATGTTGTAGGTCATTGGGATGTCATTAAAAAAGGAAAACAAAGGCTACAATCTTGGAAAAAATTAGTTTGGAACACCTAACACGATTGTATTAAATCTTGCCGTATCACATCGTAAGGTCCCAACCCAAAAGTCACAGTCAAGTGCAAGCCTGAACCGTTCCATTCGACCTTTCCTTCCCACCCCCCATCATCTCAATGTTTGGGTGGTGCAAGGCTGCTGACGACATGTCCTTGAACAACATTGTTTCGGGAGAACGGGGAATTTTCAAAACCTAACAAAAAAAAAACAAAAAAAAGTGTCCACAATTTTTTCCAAGATTGTAGGTCTTCCTTAGATGCATTTAAATGCATTGTCATGCTGATTCTGCATGTGCTTTACGAAAATAAACAATTTGGAAAAGTTTATAACAGAACAGACAATACAATATTCAATCTTTCGCGAGTATCTCGCCTGCCGATGCAAAGAGATCAAATTGTATAAAATTATTAACGGGAATAGTTGTATATGCACGTTAAACATTGCATGGTAACGTCCCTTCCACCGAGCTAAAATGACAGGCAATCATATTTGTTGTTGATAATCATACTAAACTCATGCAATCCCAGTTAACCAAGTTATAAATCCCGGTGCGGTTTTGTCGGCCGCTACGGTGTGGCGGATACACCTCACACTCCATTTCTACTGCTGTGTGGGATTTATTGGAGCAAAAGATTAATTGACCGGATGCCATTCCTGATGCCAATCCACAGTTTTCGGCGTGGGCCATCATCTTTGGTTGGGAATCATGCAGGGCAGCATGTACTGGATGGCCGCCATTAGCTCTCCAAGCTTGCGGCCCTTCTTTTTCATTCTATCAGGTAACCAGCTACCTCCTCATCACTTTCCTTAGAATCCTATGGGGGTGACGGTTACCGCCGCCGCACTCGGCCCTGGACAGTAGTACTGGGTTACCATGATACCAGTAGCTGGCCCTCATAGGAAACCTGCCTGATGAATATTAATAGAGTTTATTGCGACAACCCCCTTTCAAATTTCATGCCCTTTCCAAATTAAAAGTCCCTTTTTTTGATTTTGCGAAAAGTAAAATTTGCGAAATTGACTGCCGGAAACGCCCTTTATTTGCAATCCAAGAATGGGTACCTGAAAGTTGGCGGTAGCGGGACCTGGGTGTTAGCCTGAGCGGAACTGGTTTTAACAATAAGGCATTTGTGAAAGGTTCGGTGTATATCTTACTGATGAGCTATGTGTGGGTAACATACTGAAAATTGAAAAGGAGTTGAATGTTTTGGGAGTTGAACCTGGGTCATGGCCCCACACAAGGCCCAGCCATTGTCTCATATATATAAGATACCAAGTATGTATGAAAAGTTATCCATCATTTCAAGAAAAAGCTACATAAGTTGAAAATGCCAACCAAAAGGTGTATACTAGATCAATATAATGACCTTAAAGAGACATGAGATTTCCAGAAAGAAGCGCCCCCAATTTTTTTCGAACCCGTTTTTTTTTTGCATATTTGGAATGCTTTCCAATGTATTAGATTGCACCTGAAATGAATAAGCCGAAAACGACATCTTTATGTAATAAAATGATGATTTAGTACTTTCTGTCGTGCACGACAGAAAGTCAAAGCACAGTGTTCTATGGGGACAATTACGATAGCAGGCAAGTTAAAAACAAAGTTTTCTGTTTTCTTTTGTACTTGTTTGTCCAATAAACCATCGGAACGTTCTTCGTAGGTGGTCTACAATCGATCCTGTGCAATTTGAGAGAAATTTGTATCCTAAAAAATCTCCTCCTGTCACTTTAAAAAAAAACCTGAATGACCTTTGACCTACTTATGTTACACCACATAAGACCCTTCGTCTCCAATGTATAAGCATACCAAAAAAAAGTGTGAGAGATTTCACGTCCATATTTTCTGTGATATGTAGTGATTTCATACAGATTAGACACATAATAGATTCCCTACCTTTTATTTGGCTACAGAAATAACTTAAATGAAAACAGAAGGTGTATATGCTTATGTTTCAATAGAAACATAGGCTGACTTTCCTAACTCATAGGTTAAAAAAATCTGTAAACCGCCAATGGCGGTATGGACAGATGGATTGCTTTTTCTCCCTAGGGTATGTGCAGCTCTGGGGCGTTGAATATTGTGTATGTATAGTCTATACTTGATGCAAGAAGGTGGAGACCAAAAAGTCAATAAGCCAGTCTGCCTGCTGCCTGCATGAAAGGCACTTGAAGCTAAGTGGACTGTTGGACCCAAACCTCAACAAAACTCCATATCGGGCAGTTAGGCGGTCGCCTAGGAGCTTATCAAAGGCATAGGTCTATAGACTAAAATTATATTGAGTTTGGCTACTCTCAACTCATTTAGAAAAAAATGACTTTTTTTGGAAATGTTGACCTTTTTTGACATTTCCCCACACCCCTGTCAGACCCAGGGGAGGACCCTGGGGGATGGATTACATGGTTAGTAGGGGTTTGTGTCCTCCTAAAATATATCAAAGTTTGGGTACTCTAGCTCATCTGGAAAAAAAGTTATGGCAAAATGTTTACTTTTTTGTGAAATGTTGACCTTTTTTGACATTTCCCCACCCCTCTGTCAAACCCAGGGGAGGACCCTGGGGGAATGGGTTACATGGTTAATAGGGGCTTGTGCCTTCCTACATTATATCTAAGTTTTGGGTAATCTAGCTCATCTGGAAAAAAAATTATGGCAAAATGTTTACCTTTTTTGTGAAATGTTGACCTTTTTTGACATTTCCCCAACCCTCTGTCAGACCCAGGAGAGGACCCTGGGGGAATGGATTACATGGTTAGTAGGCGCTTGTGCCCTCCTCCAATATATCTAAGTTTGGGTACTCTAGCTCATCTGGAAAAAAAGTTATGGCAAAATGTTTACTTTTTTGTGAAATGTTGACCTTTTTTGACATTTCCCCACCCCTCTGTCAGACCCAGGGGAGGACCCTGGGGGAATGGATTACATGGTTAGTAGGGGCTTGTGCCCTCATCCAATATATCTAAGTTTGAGTACTCTAGCTCATCTGGAAAAAAAGTGATGGCAAAATGTTTACTTTTTTGTGAAATGTTGACCTTTTTTGACATTTCCCCACCCCCTTCAGACCCAGGGGAGGACCCTGGGGGAATGGATTACATGGTTAGTAGGGGCTTGTGCCCTCCTCCAATCTAAGTTTGGGTACTCTAGCTCATCTGGAAAAAAAGTTATGGCAAAATGTTTACCTTTTTTGTGTCCAGACACACACACATACATACATACGTACTTACATACATCCAGACATTGCCATTTCATAAGACGGATTTTGCTACGCAATCCGTCCAGAAACCCCTAATTTTAACGCAATTTATTTTTCTAAATTTTGAAACTCTTAGGGAGTGCGGCGACCCCTGGTACTGCCCATGCATCGAGCAGAGCTAAAGATTTAGCACAAAACTGTGGTTCATAGCTAGACCTGTGTATCTCTTGGTCTAAATTCCAAGTTTGTTGTTCTTGTTCAGTATTTTTTTTGTCAACAATGGGACATTTAGGCACTTGTAAGCATATTGACTGACATTAAGCTAGGAAGATAGAACAATCCTTTTACAAGTAATTCTAAAGATTAACTTGAAGAGCCTAATGGGTGGTAACCAGTCCCACTTTGATACAAAACAATGAACAACAAGCCATGAAATTTTGCCTGTAGTTCATATGACTGTAGCTCACGTTCTGGCTGTGTGAACATTCATAAGATGGCACCCATTCAGGAGGGTCTCCTGCTTAAGAGCAGGCTCTCAATTGAGAATACGCTTAGTAAAGTTGTACTTCACATTTCATTTACAAAAGATGGTGTCCAGTGAGGAAGGGCTTACAATGAAGATTTCCGTTGGTATGGTTTTGGAGTCTGTGTGTGGCTATCAGAGGATAATCTTATCTACTGCCATCCATCAAACATCTCAAGTCTCCCAGCACCAATCAAGTCATGCACGTTACAATGGCATCCTGCTCTTCAAGGACATCTTGATATTCCTAGGTAAGGTTGGCAGAAAGGCGGTAGATTAGATTAGGCCCTTCGGTTGGTAGATTTAGAATCTTGTCCTGTAGATTACGCAGGTGGTGTGGTGTTGAATATAGGTGTGAAAGAACACAAAATGAAGGACGGTGGGATGTTGTCAACAGGTCTGGTTAGCTCACTGTTGAGGGTACTACGAAAGGAAACAAGGCACCATGATGGAGCTCGCCAAATATAAAACAGCCAAGGAGGATTAAACAACTCCATGCTACCATTTGGCACGAGCTGACTCTGACTCATAAGATGATCAGAGTACAGCAGGACTAGGGGAATCACAACAGGGAGAATGAAACGTGGTTCCTGATGTGGAAAGAGGGACAGGAGCATTATGGGAGTGAGACGTTAACATCAGGAGTTTGTGACTGGTGATCAGAGTAAGCTCATTCTTAAGTTTTCTCTGCTTGTCTTGGAAAGTGAATATGCATCCTTGAGCAGACAGACAAACAGAGGTAGAAACAGGAGAGGTACATTTACACTAGGAAATGAGTATTCTAGGATGCATTCCGTGCGTTTCAAGGTTCGTATTGCGGAGATTATCATTACAAAAGTTCAATGGTTGTGATGTGAGGGTGCGCAACAAGCCATAACCTAGGTTCTCCAGGAGAAGATTGGTTTTACTTAAAATGGCAGCATCCAGAGTACCAAAATAGATGGAGTCTGTTACAAACGACAGAGACCAGTGCAAACTGCTGCTCCCGGTATGAATGGAAGGCAACTCGTTTGGACTCTCCAAGGCTTTCATTCAAAGGTGTCATGTGCCGGTTATTCAGAATGAAGTGGGATTCTGGAAAAATGCTGGGAATGTCGGTCTACAAAATGTACCTAAGGTGATGATGGCACCAAGGCAGAATCCTACAATGACATCATCGGAGGCTTGGTGGACACTTTACTTTGTACCTCTCTTTTTTCCTTTGCTGCTTTGGTCTTTTTCTTTCTTCTTTTTCGTAAAATGGCTTATTCCTTCTCTTCTTCAAGAAGTTGATTAGCAATCTCAGATGATATTGTGTGCAAATACACTAGCATTAGCTACAATGGCAAAGGAGCACACAACTCAAAGACATGAATGAGGTTCTTGTGTGAAAACCAAAGTCTTGTAAGACCTGGCAAGAATGGTCAGGCAACTCCAAGCGATCAAAATCCAGATTTTTGCATTGTTGTCACATAAACAGCGAAGTCTGCTAGAAGTGAAGTACTAAGTCGCAGCTATCCTGGCGAATGCTTGCAAGGTGTATCCATTGATGTCGACCCATCCTGATGCAGACAATCCTTCAGAGCTAGAAATTGGCACCGCCTGAAGCATAGGGTAGAGGACATTCCGAATTGGTCCCGGTGCAGTGGCATTCCAATCCCATGTGCGTAAGTTAGGGTCATAGCCAAAAGGTCACCTGCAATGAAAGGACAAAATGTTTTTTATAAGTAACTTTGAACATCAGGGTGGGGGTGGTGGGGAGTGAGGGCCGTACATACTGAAATGGATATGGGTGTAAGGCTGCTGGCGCTTCCACCTAGGGGCAAATTTGGTGAAGGACTCCAAATATAGGTTCTTTGGGTGAGAGACGGATAAAAATGCCCACCAAAATAGGTGGTTCTTTAGTACAAATTTGCACATTTTCAAAAGATGGGGTCTTTTTTAGAAAATGTTGACAAGTTCCCCCCAAAATAAGTTGTCTTGAGGTTAAATTTCATTTCCCAAAATAGGGGTCTATGGGTGGCAGAGTAGTAAATTTTAACAAACTATGGGGTCTTTGGGTGACTTTTCAAAAAATATGGGGTTTCTTTGGGTGGCATTTAAAAAATATGGGGTTTTGGGGACAATCTGCTGAAAAAATGCGGGTGGTCTTACAGCCCCTAAATACAATGTACAGCAAAGACAGAACAGTCCCCCCCCCCCCGTGCTTTGACAGCCTAGGTATTTGGAAAAAGTTTGCTCAGTAGTGCTGACAATTTTAGAAATACACATATTTGATGAAATTCCACTTTTGGCAACATAGCCCACCACACTGTCTCTTCATTAAAGAGACATGAGGAGATTTCCAGAATGAAGCGCCCCAATTTTTTCGAACTCAGGTTTTTGCCTATTGGGAATGCTTTCCAATGTATTACGATCACACCTGAAGTGAATAAGCCGAATACGCCGTCTTTATGTATAAATGATGATTTAGTAATTTCCTGTAAGTCGTGCAGACAGAAAGTCAAAGCACGGTGTCATATGGGGACCAATACAAGAGTCAGGCAAGTCAAAACAAGGTTTGCTGTTTTCTTTGTACTTGTTTGTCCAATAACCTTCGGAACGTTCTTTAGGTGGTCTACAATCGTTCGTGCAAATTGAAGAAATTTGTATCCTAAAAAAAATCTCATTCACTTTAACTGATTAGACAGGAGCTGAGCCCTGATTACAGGGGTCAGCAGCTGAGGAACTAGGGAAGGGGTGGGGGAAAGGGGTAAATCCTGTATTCCTTGTAGTACCGTAACCAATCGGGTATAAGCCCACCCCCCCAATTTTTAAAGAAATACAAGAGCTAGCATACACTCGGGTATAGCCAGGTGGTAATTTTTAGATTCCAGAAACCATGTTTTCAGTATTACACAAACAAAAAATCCATTTTAAAACTTGTAACTATTCTACTGAGCCATCAAAGTCGGACCAATGCATTGGGATGGCTTGTTTTGCCTGTAATTAGTTTGAGGAATGTGATAGGAAAAGTTGTAACTTTTATTTATGTTTTTAATGTTGGCTACAACTAAAGTGTACACACCTGGTATCTGGTGATATATATGCTTTTTGAAATTGCATTGGTCTATTGTATAATTTGCCATATTACTACCCACTACCAAGTTTTGTCATATTTGGACATTGGAATCTGGTAGAAGTTCACCTTGTAGTAATGAGCCAATCAGACAAAGTGTGGCAAATGAACTCATTATAATATTCACAAATAACAATGACAGAGAGCGTGGGTATTACTTGCATCCACCACGACCCACAACATACCAAGTTTCAGCAAATTTGGATATTGCGATATTGCGATCTGTTAGAAGTTCACCTTTTTGTTGTTTGTAAAGCAATGAGAATGTTAAAATGACAGGAGATTTTTTTAGGATACAAATATCTCTCAAATTTCACTGGATCGGTTGTAGACCACCTACCGAGAAGGTTTAGAAGGTTTATTAGACAAACAGGTGCAAAAGAAAACCGCAAACCTTGTTTTGAACTTGCCTGGTATCGTAATCGTTCCCCATAGAAAACCGTGCATTGACTTTCTGTCGTGCACGACAGAAAGCACTAAATCATCATCTTATTACATAAATACGGTGTATTCGGCTTACTCACTTCAGGTGTGATTTAATACATTGGTAAGCATTCCAATATGTAAAAAACCGGGGTTCGAGAAAAATTGGGGGCGCTTCTTCCTGGAAATCTCCTCATGTCTCTTTAAGAGATACTTTTGCACCCAAGGGGGGGCACTCCCATCTTGGAAGCGACAGGTATATAAGGCTGTTAAGACCCCCTTTTTCAGCATCGTTGTCACCCAAAGACCCCATCTTTTGTTTAAATTTTCAACCAAGGAACCCATATTTTGTGAAAATTTTACCACTATCATTCAAAGACCCCTATTTTGGGAGAAAGTTTTGAAAATTTTCACACAAAGACCTTTATTTTTTAGAAAATTTTGCAAAAATCTCGCCCAAAGACCGAGTCTTGCAAAATTGTCACTTGGAAAACCCCTATTTTGGCATTTGGAAGTCTCTCACCCAAAGACCCCTATTTTTTTTTCAGTCCTCTGTCACCGAATGTCACTGGGTTTGGAAGCTTGAGCCTTTCACCCATATCCATTTCATATGTGAGTGCCCCCCCCCCCTTCCCGGTTAGTGCAGTATTCCTGGGAATAAGAGCAGACAACTTGGTAAAAGAGGTTTTACACAGGTTTTCAGGGGAATAGAGACAGACGGACAGCCACCGACAGATTTTGCTATGACAAAATCCCCCTTCTGCTAAAGTGCCAGGGGGATAATGATACTAAATTACAAATATTAACTTGGATTGATTTTTATGTTGTCAGAATTTATGTATGTGCAGTATTCATCCCTAACAGATACTGTGTGCAAGTTTAAATGGATAAGCAGCGATTGGCTAATTTGGAATGTCGGAAAAAAATAATAAAAATCCATTTGAGGTATATTTGTGACTGGCCTGGATATGCTAACAAAACCTACAAGTGGTTAGCTTGAAATCGTGCAAATGCACCTGATTTTATAGTGCGATATTGTGCACCATGACCTTTACAGTTGACCTCAAACATGAAACACAAGTGTTACAGATGTTCATAATACACAGCGCCATCTTTTGCCCATTTTCAATTAATACTTCGCCACATTAATGAATGACAGTTGTAGCAGCCAATAGGAGTTTACCATTTGAAATGTTAAAAATTTAGACGAATCACTCAACTGATTGCAATAAGTAAGATGTTGTTGCAATCCTAAAGGAACACACATCTCAAGAATTTGAAAATATTATATAGGTATAATTCGAAAAAACAAAGGTGCTTTTTTTCATGCAAATTTACAAACAACAACTTTGAAGTAGCACTGTATCACCAATTTTAACTTCCTGGACACAATACAATATTTCTTAAGTAGTTCAAAGGTTGTTCTAACCGAACCTAACATAAAACAATTTCTACAATTGACCAATTTTCTGAATTTGTCCAATTCGCAAGTGCCTTTATATAAGTAATCTGCGAGCCTTTTCCGTTCATTTAACACAGGCTGGGCAGAGTCAAAGATCATAACATCATCGTAAATTTTGCCTATCGGCGTTCGCTTTTCATACGTGGTGATTGCGTACTGCATAATGAAGCCTATTGTAAGGTGCGGGACGGTAATAATGTTCAAATAGACGCGATTGTTAAAGCTGTGGAAAATTATTGATCTGTTATTGACTGGTGCATGGTGTGTGTATAACAAGCAGCTGTTTTAGTGTACATTTGTGATGCTATCACTGCATGCCAATATACAAATGATGGTATGACAAATTTCTAAAATAATGCATTTTTTAAAACTTTTTGGTGATTTTTTTCTACACTAAAGTTGTTTCATGGTATTGTACACACTTTACCTCCGATTTATAAGCTAATATAACAATTTCCAATTTTTTGTTTACTTTCTCGCATTATCGCCGCTTATCCCTTCAAAGCATTCTTTTTGTGTAAAATGCAGTAAATGATAATATTTGTTGATTTGATGCAACATTTAGCAATTGAGAGATGCAATGGGCATTTTATATTTTGGAAAAAAATGACTGATTGTGGGTTGTGGCTCAAAGAAGGAATTCAGACAAATGAAATATGCAGATTACAAAAACTATCCCATAGTAGCTGATGCATGTAAACCGGGGGGGGGGGCACTCAAGTTTGGTTTGGGTAGGGGTGTGTGGCACAACGCGCCATACTTGGGGGCTTGTGAACTGAAATTCTGGCAAAAGTAAGGTCTTTGGAACTTTTAATTTTGTGGCCAATTTTATAGACTTGGGAACTGAATTTTGGGCAACATTTGAGGTTTAGGACCTGATAAAGAACTGGTTAAATTTCCCAACATTTTAGCCATGGAGCTAAAACTTTTGGGTTTTGTGGCAAAGTAGGGGTCTTAAGAACTGAAACATAATGTACATCAATGAGTTTTGGTAAAAAAATTGCAATGGCAAAGGGGTTTGCCTGCATGAGCTCCCCCCTTATACACCAAAGATGTGCAAGGCCTTATTAAAGGCTGACTCAGAGATTTCAAAATATAAATGTTTGTGTAATAATTAAAAATAGTCACCCAGAACTAAAGATAGTAACCTCAAATGCACAATTCCAAAGTTTGAGATGAATTGGATATTTAGTTTTGATGATGTAGTAAACATTTATGTATAGTATTGCGTGCCATAGGATACTGTGTATAACAAAAAATCCAGATCCAGAAATGTATAACAAAGTTGTGATTTTCTATATGAAGGACTTCGATTTGCTATTTCACACAGTGATTACTATATGGACAACCAATGTGTACATACAAAAAAACACATGATTTGTTTGAAAATTGATGAGGGCGCCCTCCTCAGGACATCTCATGAGGCAGCCTTTAAGTATAGATTATAGCCTTATTCAAACATGCTGGGGAAAAAAGACAGAAAACATATAGACAATCAATGCAGACCTGCTAGAGGGTTCCACATCTGACGGACTTATCTGGATGGTTATCCTTTCTATCTGCTTGGGTAAGACAAACCAAACCTGACTCACACCCAATTCATCCACCCTTTAACCCCCTCCTATAAATAAAAAAATTCAATATACCAGTATAGTTCAGTGGCCCTTGGCACTTTCACAAAATATGAAATTTCTCAATTTGCTCTCAAAGATCGCTAGGCCCATTCGAAGAACAGAGATATATTTTACACATACAATAGCATACAAACGATGAACACATTGAATGAGGGTCAAGACATCCAGTAATTTGTAGGCCACATTTTCAGTTTGTTCCATAACTCAAATCACAAATGTGTATATAACATGAATATTTTTGACTGGCCCCTACTGATAGTAAAACCACAAAAAGTTATAGACCGATCAACAGTGTGAATACATGGGAAAACTGCCTACGGATGCGTGTTCTTTGTGTTAAACCCATTTTCGTCGTCTGACTGAATTTAACGTCGCCACGACGTTAAATTAATAAACTCGTTCGGTTTACCCATAAGGAGGTGATTTGGTCTTAATCAAATTCGGTGAGGGCTTTTGTATATAAAAGCCTACAACCATGCGCAAAAATATCGTTTTGAAAAATCTTGAGGGCGCACTATTTTTCAAATGTGGCCAGTGTCCTCTTTTAAGGTGGTATGACCTGATTGTCAACCGCCCTGCCTTAATCCCACAGCCCCTTCAAAACAGAGATCCCTATTACCTCATTGAAATCAAGGCCGAAAAATGGTTTCTATTCTAATTTTTTATATAAATAAAAACATCCTTTGGCCAAAATGGTACAGCTGACTATGTCCTATGAGACATTTGGTACACATTTTATGCTTCTAACCTATCCAAACAATGGGAGAGCAATTGACTTCAATTTTTTTTTTTTTTTTTTTTTTTTTTTTTTTTTTTTTTTTGCAATTCAGTTGCGGAGAGAAACACGGGAGAAAACATTACCACCAGATCATATATCGGGTCCCACCTTTGATCAGGTACAAATTCCAAACAAAGGGATGAGAAACTTTTTTATATAATATTCCTTTTTGTTAAGATCCATTGTTGACACCCATGCCAGTTGCAACAATGGCAGCATTATACTTATTTTTAATTGATGCCCTATTTCTTTCTTTGCCAGTTCTTTCCATATACACTAAAAGTTATCTATAGTTTTTGAATGTAATGTGTTTCCTTTGCAGAAAGGTAATTGAGAGAATATATTCTTCTCTACCCAGTACCTAACCACACAATTTAAAACAAACCAACTTAAGAAACTCTCCATCATGGCGTACCGAGGCATCAATCCCGAGGGGCAAATTTCCAAGTCGTCCCACCATAGGGGGGCAAATTTTTGTAAGGCGTTCCCGATGATTTGCTCAATTAAGTTCGAAATGCATGCCGAACTGCGCCAATCACCGAATTTACTTCAATTTTGCCCAACTTTAGTCCTGAAATGGGTCAAATTTCCTCAAAAGAGGAATGAAAAATGCATAGTTTTGTCCTATATCATCCCGCTTTTTCGAGCCAGTGGGGGCAACTTTCCCCTGCACCCCCCCCCCCGTCGGTATGCCACTGCTCTCCTCTGCATTTTAACAACATTTTGCAGATGTTACAATCATATTTAAGCATAATTCGTCCCCTTATAGCCTGAAATGGCTATGTCATATTGGCATTTTTTTTTCAACCATCCGTTGGATCAACAATGTTGAGGCCTATCAACTTTGGAAAAAGTATAAGAATTTGACGCCTGGAAAATTCCACTTATTCCTAGATTTTTCAAATACTGTTTATACTTGCCATGATTTTCTTTCTTTTTAAGCTATAATTCAACCTTTAACTTGTCTATTCTTCAAAATGACATTTTTGGACATACCAGTTCCGGACTCTAATGGGACCATTGTGGCAAACACCGTTTAGAATGTAGACTTGCAATGACGCAGTTGGCGGTGGATCAATTAAATTGAACTTTCGGTTCAGGATAGTATCGAAAAGTTGCAATTGCATTGGGCCGGTGCAAGTTCGAAGCAGCAATGATGCTAATGTAGCAAATAAACTCGACTTTTGAATCAAATATCAATGGTAAACTACATAGTATTGCATTTCTATATTCCCCGGCCACAGCTTGCAAAGTTGTTCCACCATCAACGCGTAATATAGCAGCTGTGCGTTTACAAACAATCATCTACCCTGAAGGGCTTCCATTCAATTTCAGGAAATTCGCGCACCTGGACATGCGGTGTAAGAATGGTGAAAGGGCTATTATATGTTAAACTAGAATTTTTCGCAGGTTCCCCGGGCCTTTCGCGCTAGGTCGCATATAATTCAAAGAATTTAAGGTGTGGGCCGCTCCATGACCTTTTTAACCTTGGCACATGACCTTTGACCTCATCAACATATGAGGGATCCCATGGGTCAGGCCTATGACGAAGTTTGGTTCCAATTGAACTTCAATCAACTTTTCAATTGAGGTCAATTTTTTAAAAAACTTAACATTTTAGTGACCACAACACCCATCCACACATACATACACACCCCAACGGATTGCTAAGTGCCTCCAGCTAAAGCTGGCGGCCCACAACAAGTTATGACCACGCATATGTTAGGGCCTGGTTTCTTGAAATAGGTCGGCCTGACTGTTTACACACTGGGCAATTGTATCTATCTGTTAGAGTTTTTAATACAGAGGGCCATAACGAGTTGCAGGAAAATGTATTCGCAGGCAACAAAAGAAAGGTGACGAGAGGATGTTAAGCTGGTTCTATAGGGCTGACAAGGTAACCTTGTTAATCACTCAGTATTATTGACCATGCAAATCGACGACTCTGATAGTTTCAATTACATTCTCCAGCAGAAAGTCTTCCTTTTGGTATACTTGTAAATAAATAAAATACTTTATAATTTATATTAATTTTTTCATTATTGATTATTATACGATCCTCTTAATTATATTTGTTACTTTTGGCTCTGTTTCTAATTTCTCTACATGTACAATGAGATGGCCTGAACCCTGCATGAAGTCTGTTCGATACGCTAGCTATACAACGAACATTGTTTAAAAAAGCTCCGCATATGTCGCGCATTATAATCTACTCCATTGACCATCAGATCGATGAGGCTACATGTTTATATCTCTTTTAATTATATTGTTACTATTGTCTCTGTTAGAATTTTCTACTGTACATGAGATTGGCCGGAACTGCTTGAAGTTCTGGTTTCGATACACTAGCCTATACACGAACATTATAAAAAGCGCACATATATGTCGCTCATTATAATCTACTCCATTGACAATCATTATCGATGAGGCTACGTGTTTCCGTAAGCGGTAAGGTTCTAACACACTTATGAATTTGGGATACCTTAACGAATAAGCCACAGTTTATGCGAGTCATTCCACCTGTTATAATCAGAATTCATAAGTGTGTCATAAGAAGTGTGCCCGGGAGTGGTTACCAAGCTTATACGGAAACGCCCATTGATGCAAGGTATCTGGCCGGCCCCAAGCCATGCACTCTGTTTTCAAGACTTTGGCTCGTGGCTATATGCCTATGGGGCTACCTCATTTTAATTTATTAAACATACACTATTATACTTACAACTATGTTGGTTGCTACCTGCTACACCGACTATACAATGCTGACTTTGCATATAAATTCTACAACACCCTGGCTACTCTGCACAGATATGCAGATCGAGCTAACCCATGCTACTACACACTGTTCAGTGGCATGCTCATTCTAAGCCTTGTTGATCATTCACAAGTAGGCAGCACACTTTAAAACCCTTTTACCACCTGTGCATGTACAAAAAAAAAAAAAACATGTCCACCAAACACTCAGGGTTGCCTAAAAAAATCTCATATGGGTTAGGAACACATTTTAATTTGTGTTGGTGATTTTTGAAGAACCTCATACATGTCGCTGCATGGCGACTTTGTCGTATTTTGTGGGAGGGTCCCCGAAAGGGGTGCCTAAAATGTGAATTATTGACTTTTGGTTTGCAATCCTATTCTAATTATTGTATTGCAATCAATTTGTATTTTCTCTTTTTTGTATTCTATTTTTTGCAAATAAAATGCATAGGAAGGACATATCAAATGAGTTTGGCCTTTTATGGTTTTATATTTAATTTTTTATAATTTAAATAAAAAGGCTAATACCGGTTGAAGCCAAAAAAGGTGGGAAAGCCCACATTTACCCCGGCATTACCCTAACACTACTATCTCCCTCCCGGGAAAATTTAGGGAAGGGTAAAGGGACAGAGGCTAAAAAGATTGGACATCTGGGGGGAGTTTGAACATGGCCCCCAGTGCCCCAGTTGACAGTCCCATGACCGACATATGCAAGCCAACGAGTGTCGGTCTGATCCGGTGCGTCAGCAATTTCGAGCAATATGTGTGTTCGTCGCTCTGACCTTCATGGCATCTTTTTGGATTTAGTGCATTTTCTCTAGCCTCATTTTTGTGGAGTTTTGGCATGTTAGATTTACCATTAACATAAGTGGAAATTTAAATTTCAATTTTGTGATTTAAAAAAAATTCTATGAGAGGGTGGAAAACAGCATATGAAAAAAATAGGACCATGTCAGGCCACCCACTTTTAAGACCTTTCTTTGCCAGGAATACTAATCCATCCTTGAGGGGAATTTTTATGGTGGGTTAATCACTTTTTGGCATGGTGACCATAAAAAGGGGGTGCAAAGATTATTTGGTACACTTTTTGCAATAGGTACATTTCTATTTCGGGCCATAAAATAACGTGCAAAGAAATGGGTTTTCTATCCCAAAGAACAGTTCATCTTTACTCTTATCAAAGTCAAAGTGGAGGGTTGGCAATATTTTGGCCAGTGAGGCTATTTTGGTCCAAAACACATGCATGGAGTGTCAACATTGGGGGGAGGGGGTAATTGTATGGATCCCCCCCCCTCCCCACATCAAAATATTGGGGGATATATTCCCTCCCCACCACCATCTTGACCTCTGCAGGTAACTAATAACCCACAGTTACACCACTGGTAATTTCTATTTTTGTGAAATAAATGTATGAACCGAGTTGCATTGCAATGAGGCTTCAAATTGTCAAATGAAAGTTTTAAACATTTAAGCCTATTTTACAACTTGACCCTGAATAACCTTTGACCTCTGCAGGTGTATGCCAATATGACCATATTGTACCTTTGACCCAGGATGCAATGCAATTAGGATTCAAGGGGGCACAGCACCATATAATTACCCCATTGAAATGTAAGAGTTTCAAAATTCAAAAAAAGCAGGGGTTTTAAGCAATAAATTGCATTAAAAAAATAGGGGTTTTACCTATACGAGTTAATCATGCAATTCCCCCTCCTAAGTGCTGCCCCTGAGACAGAGTGACATCAATTAAAGTACTGAACAGTTATTCACCCAGTGTTTAAATATCTACCTCACATTTTGGTGTTGCCTGCAAAGCAAGATTAGTGGCACATAGGAATTACTTTGGTAGTGTGTCTGTGTGTATCTTTGGTAAAATGTGGTAGAAGAAGTTAATGGACCCAAATGTTAACCCTAAACATAATTGCCCGCTGTTTCCACATAATGTGCACACATTTTCAACACTTGGATACAATGGTCCTTTGGTAGTGACCCACATATTGATGACCTCATGTGACCTTGTGTGACCTTTGTCCCATTTACAAACCGTGATGACAGACGACACATGCGTTCAATGAACGCTGTATTTTTTTTATAATAAGTGCCTATTATATATTCCTGTGTGAGCATCACTTATCAAATTTAAATTACCTTTTCTTACAACTTGACCTGAAATGACCTTTGACCTCATCAGCTGATAAAGACACTCATACTGCCCTTGAATTGTAACCCAAGTTTGGTTGAAATTAAATTTAATGTTTTCAACTGGCACCAAAACTTTTATGCAACTTGAACATCCAGACAGAAAGGCAGAGTAGTCCTTCTAGAAGTACCCTAGTGCTTCCCTACTGACCTACCCACCCAGGTCACTAGAGGGCAAAAGAGCATTTCTAGATGGACTAAGCCAGACAGAATAGCTGACTGGATAATTCGCCTGACTAGCAGGCAACACAAAAACCATGATTTGTTAGAAAATTAAGGGTGGTATCCCCTTGAAATCTCTGAGTCAGTCTTTAAAGAGACACAAGGGCATTTCCAGAAAGCGCCCCACAAATTTTTTCGAAAAACAGGTTTTTTTGCATTATTTGGAATGCTTACCAATGTATTAGATCACACCTGAAGTGAATATGCTGAAGTGAATATGTCTTATGTAATAAAAAATCAAGCATCGTTTTCTATAGAGACGATTACGATAGCAGGCAAGTTCAAAACTAGGTTTGCGGTTTTCTTTTGTACTTCTTTGCTATTAAATCTTTGAAACGTTCTCAGTTGGTGGTCTAAAACCGATCAAATGCAATGTGAGAGAAATTTGTATCCTCAAAAAAAATCTCCTGTCACTATAAAGAGACACAAGGACAATTTCAGAAAGAAGCAACCCCCCCCCCCAATTTTTTTTTTTGAACCCGAGTTTTTTGCATATTTCACACCTGAAGTGAATTAAGGGATGTAATGAGATCATAAAAAAAAAAAAAAAAAAAACGATATTGTATTTTCTAACGTGCACAACAGAAAATCAAAGCATGCATTTCTATGGGGACAATTCCAATAGCACGCAAGCTTTCAAAACATACTTTTTTGGTTTTCTTTTGTTCTTGCTTAACAAATAAACCTTGGAAAAGTTCTTTGCAGGTGTTCTACCACCGATCGAGTGCAAATTGAGAGAAATTTATATCCTTAAAAATCTCCACCGGTCCCATTAAGTGTCCTGGGGTTTGCCAAACTCATGCGCAATCCTACGTGTAAACAAACTCATGCATATGTGCTACATAATAGACCTTTTTATACCAGTTACACAGTGCTTTGGTCAAATTGGTCCACTCAGGCATGACATTGAATGCTCATAGATTTATGGAGTTTCACAAATGGACCCCTGCTTATTAGGCCAGAGCAGTCAGTCAAGAGGAAACACCGGCACATTTAGTGTGCAAATTCTTGGACAGGATCAACCACAGTGGCGTACTTAGAACTGTCAGAGTGGGGACGTGATGAAGAATTAAAAATTAACACGCTATCAACAAGGAGACATTCATTCTCAAAACTCTTTATTCAAGTAGGATTATATGCATCAACGTGAGCTAGGGTACCATGATTTTGGCCTAACCAAACCATGATAGGCTTGTTAGGGCCCAGGACATACTTCGAGTCGCAGCTAGTGATTGGTGTGCGCAGTACCGGATTTTGACCCAAAATCAAGTGTTTCGTAGCTTCACGCTCAGAAATTTGCTCTCTGCGACTGGAAGTATGTCATGGCCTTAAGGCCTATTTATGAACAACCAGTATAACATGTTGAATATATTTACTCTTTCCTCCCTGGAGATAGCCAGTGCCACACGAGTGTTGGGGGGAAAAAACGTGCACTTGGCCATGATTCCGAAACGCGACCCCTCCGATTAGACTAGCACACAGTGGCTCTAACCAACTGAGCACTCAATTCTGAGTTGGCAGAGGAGCGATAGAATCATCTATAGGTGTTCTTTTCGAAAGTGTCCATCGCTTTCCCCTTCCTAAGCAGATAGCATCAGAACGGTATATACATACACAATTTATATTTGGTTTTTCATTTTCTTATAGAAGTATTTAAAAAAAATCATATAACCTGTCGGTGATAACGTGTTTTTTAAACTCGGCCTCGTCTCTTCCTCCGCTTTGACGAACCTGGGTATGCCACTGTACTCAGCAAAAGCTGTGTTATGGATCTACTTTATGGCACCGTAGTATCTTATGCAGAGGGATATATACCTAAGGGGATTGTTGATATGTTTAACAAAATCGTGCAACCTCGCTGAGTCTAAACCCCCCCCCCCCACTCCCCCGGTGGTCAGGTCTGGCACCAAAGGTCTATACCAAATCTTTGATAGTGCATGCAAAGACACACAAGGCTTGTATGCAGGATGTAGGGGGGTGCGCCTTTTTTTCCGTAAAATATACCTTATACATTTCCAAACTACCCTTTTTTGGACATCAAAAAGTGGAATTGTCAAATTTTCTATACTTTTGTACTTCTTATAAAAAATCAGCATAATTTTTAACTTTTGCCCCTTCTGTGGAATGTTGGGGTGGTCATCTGCACCCCACCCCGAGAAGTACGCGCCCGCTCAAACACATCCTGCTGACATAAGGTCATTCCGACTGTAAAAATGGCCCACTAATCACAATGCACAACACAGGCAAAAATTCATAAAACAAACAAAGTAAAAACACACAAAACAATTACAATTTATATTTATAAGTGGTCCTTGGTAGACATAGACCGAAATAAAACCCCAACCTAAGAAAAAACATCACCTGAAAGGGTTTGCCACTCTCATTCCCATGGCACTTTTGTAAAGGGCCCTTGTGCCATAGCCTAGGGTCACAGGTCTCACCAAGTCCCCAAACAGGTAATATATGCGTGGCGTGACCTCATGACTGTCTGTCTGGGTTCTGGGCACAACCTTGTTACAAACACCATGAGTAAGAATATGGCTGTGTATACTCCATCTGGCCAAAAGGAGTGATGTCATAGCATTCATCACAGTACTAAAACATGCACATTGTTGGTCACTTCGCATCTCTAATCGGAGCGTACAGAGTCAGGGTTTTTAGTAGATTTCACAACTTAAGTGAGACTCCATGCATATTTCTATTGGAGTAATACTATATGGAATTCTTCCCTGGGCCCGGCCATGCGTAGACGTTCAGCCCCTTTGTTGTTGCCTTAAAAACTTGGCTGTATTCTGAAAGGGAGTCTAACGAACTTTAGACCCTGGGCTTAAATTGGGGTTACTCTAACATACTCTAAATGTGCTATAATTGATGAGATATATTCTTCATGGAGGTATTTGTGTTTATGAGTTCTTTCTCACCCCTTGTTACACAATAAAGCGGTTGCCCCGCTTCGCGCGGGAACGCTAAGCTGATTTTGGGGGATGGAGCGGTCCACTAAAACCAGGTGCCGGTTTGTGACCATTCTTCAATAATGCAAAACTTCAAAGACATGCACTATTTTCTTTTTCTCTCCACCTTTCTCATTTATTTTATTGCTTAGTATGCCTCAATGTTAAAAGTAATAAGACATTTCGAAGTTTTTAGGTCCCCATCTCAACCATGATCTATGAAGCCCTGTAACTTTACTGGCCAAAATTTATGTGCAAACAAACCAATGACCTCGATGCACTCCCAAAGACCACCATGTGTATCTGGGGTCGGAGGATATGGGCAACTCACGGTGTGCAAAAAGTGAAATCAGG
This sequence comes from Ophioderma brevispina, assembly GCA_023653785.1. Taxonomy (NCBI): domain Eukaryota; kingdom Metazoa; phylum Echinodermata; class Ophiuroidea; order Amphilepidida; family Ophiodermatidae; genus Ophioderma; species Ophioderma brevispina. The sequence goes on from JAMKCH010006053.1 coordinate 101,385, forward strand.
GAATCTCTCTTGGGAAAGAAAGTCGAAGTCCCAGTACAAGTCGGAAATTTTTGCTGGGAAAAAATCATGAAAAATCGTCCGGGACCGATTTCCCTTTTCCCCTGACCGGGCTGATTTCCCCTGAACACGTTTTTCTCCCTAGAACTGCTGCCATCTCTCCAGGGCGCCGAGAGCCAGCAACCTATAGCGCCCCTAATAGGATTTTTGCACATTCCGAAGGGCAAGGGTTTACACAGGGTGAGGGGTGTTTCCATTTAGTTGACGTTTTTAGCCATATTATTGTTGTTTTCACCCAGCATCATTGTCACCCAATGCCCTGTATTATTGAAATTTTACCATCATCATCCAAGGCTCCCATTTTTTCTGACAATTTTGAAATCTTTAACCCCAGACCTATACTTTTTAGAAAATGGTTTGCCAACTTTTCACACCAAAGAACCCTCTTTAAAAAAAAATAGATCAATTTCCCAAGATGGGGAGTCCCCGCAAGGAGCAAGATATTGGCGGCAGAGCTAGAAAAACAAATCATTGGCATCTGTAGTCTACCCTTGTTCCTGGTGCCATTCTGCATGTTCTTTTCCTCTGGCATGGCGACACCGGCACAACTTCTTTGTAGGGGGGGGGGGGTCCTATTCCTTTATTACAAAATTCATGTTTTCACACTAATGCCTCAAGCTCCTCAAGCTGCTTCAAAATGGTGCTAAAGTCAAGAGCTCTCATGATTTTTCTCCAACATTAGCATAATGCTCCGAGAAAATTTACTGCCATGATCCAGCCCAAAGATCCCACTCCCCAAAGACCCCGCTTCATTAGTAGCCGGGTCTGAGGAAAGGGTCCACGACGTGACTATTCAATGATAAAAGGGGGAAAATACGGTGGGGGCCTTGTGAAGAAATTTGGGCAAAAATCAGGAATTTTTAGGCAAAAAGCGCCGGTTTGGACGCTACTGTGTGCCCTCCATCAGGACGAATTATTTATTTGACCGAGCTGACTTCCCCCTGAACGCGCTTTTTGCCAACCGCAATGCTCCTTATAGATGTAACTGGCTACGTGCCTTGTGCGCCGCCTTTAAGGGGGTGGAAAGCTGCCAATTATTATTGGCAAATAGGCTGTCATCATTCAACAACAAACTGTAAGAGAGAATCATGATAGGTCTAATGTATTATATGCCTACTCTTTTGCTTGAGGCAGGCCCGTACGCATGATGTTTGTTTTGTTGGGGGGGGACCTCGAAAAAGGTGGACTTTTTTGGTAAAAGTGGAAATGGACACCCCCATGGCCCTTTTTGAAACATCTCATCACCAAAAAATGGGTTTTCTTGTCAAATTTCTATCCGATCTTCTCAATCTGAAGCCAAACTTTTCCAAGAAAAAAAAAACCATGGCAAAAGTTTCCAAATTTCCAAGAAACTGGGCAAAATTTTTTATACTTAAATCTTCTGCATGGTAAAGCAATGGGCCGTTTTTTTTCGGCAAAAATCACTATTGGCCCTACTATAACCTTCCAGATTCTCACGTTTCCGTCCCTACCCAAACCAAACTGAACCACGCACGGCAATAATCGATATTATGTTCATATACTCTCTTAAACCCAAATTGAAAATCATATTTAAAATGGATGAAGGAAAGATTTAAAGTCGAAATCCGGTGTTATTCACCCTTGTAAACAACTTCGCAGTCATTTTGCAAAAATCAAGAACATAGGCCTAATGCCTAAAATTAAAACTTTGAGGTGATTCTCTTTTTACCACTGCTGTTGTTTTGTTTATTGTATTTGATTTTGTGCTTTCTCTATGATATTTTTGAGTAAATATACCAAAATGAAACTCACTCCCCTTTTGACATAATACAGAGCTGTTATTGACAGATGATATCTGGCTTATACCGATACGTCATGTTTAGATTGTCCGCCCGCCCCCCATCCGGATTTTCGAGTCGCTGATGGGAAAAGAAATACACGTCTGTAATTTTCTAATCATTTACAGTATTTTGCGGTAAATTGTGCACACTGTAATATTCAGTGTGTGTGAAATTAATACCACTTTAGGACTACATTGCGCAATTTATACAACCCGCATACCCCGCATTTCAGTTGCATGTCCCCTTGTACAAACAATAGAGAAACAATCCTTTTTGCATAATATTGCAAAACCTGAAATAAAAAATAAAAATAAAACATAAAGATGCTTTTTTTTTAATTCGCTGCTGGTGTTTTGTCTGTTAGTGGTCTTTATTTTGGGCGGATATTTTTGAGTAAATTACAAATGAAGCTTGGCCTCCAATAGACCAGTCACATCCTAAAAATTGCCCTCTTCTTTGTTGCTCGAATCACATTCCTGCGAATCGTTATTGCCCATATATTAAAACTCTCACAGATACAATCTCCCAGTGGTGTAACAATCAGCGACCTATGTCAAGATATACAGGCCCGCATATTTACAAACATTGCTGTTACCTGGTCCCTGGTACCCCGGGGTCTGTACACATACCTGAGCGGTAATGACATATAGGATTTATAAAATTTATTACTTTGTTTTTGGCTTCACTGGACTTCAGCGGTGTTTGTTTTTTATCAAGGACTTGTTTATGCCACATCTTGACACAATAAATGAATTTGCGTAACACAGTTAATCGTGAATTGTTTGGCCTATTGGATGTAGTAATGAGTGTATACCAGTACCACCAATGTTCGGACTTAGACTGGTATCCAATGCGATCTATAGCCGCTCTTTTGCAGATAGTTAAAACTCGATGTTATATAACGTGCAAAAGTGTTATAGGGACCAGCGAATATCAGCGAGGGCAAACTTACCAGAACACGAATAAACTGTCTACAACGAATGTCACCGATGTATTGCGTCAAAAAATAAATCTTAATGATCCTTATGAATGAACCATTTAATGAAATTAAACTCCATTATGAAATCAATCTTTAAATATTTTGTAGTAGGTCTCAATGTTGTTCTCTATTTTATCACCAAGAAATAACTTTATTTTACCTAGAATTATCAAAGAGGTCAAACTCACTGGAGCCATGTCCATAGTTTTAAAAAAAAGCCACGAACATAAATAATAACTACGTACCCCACCCGGGACGAAGGTATCCCCCATTTTCAACATTAATTACGTATTTACTCTTTACCACGCCACCGAATTCAATACGCATAACTACTGTTTACAACACATTTTTTTTGCATTCAATGAAATTGAATCATGTATCAGCAGTTTGAACCATGTTGGATACACTAAACCCCAAGCACTCCAAACACGATGGGGAAGGGGGTCCACCTGAATCGACGGTACAGAACGCGTGCCAACCTGGCGGTCAACATGGCGCCGCCCACGGTCAACATGGCAGCCTCCAGGGGAAAAACAACTGGCGAAGTTCGATCTTTAATAGTAAGAGTATAGATTAAACTTTCACAGTATTTTTGTATGACTAACCCTGTTTAACCCAGGACAAAAGTTCGAATCTCTTTCATAAACCACCATTGTGTCCATGGTACAAGTTTACTGTACAGAATCGGTTACTGCACCTGTTCAAAAATTGTTGTAACAACTTTTGCAGATTGGTTTCACGCCCCCGCTCCATTTCAATGTTTGCAATGAGCCGACACACTGTGAGCAATCTCACACCCCATATTAATTTTTCAAAAACTGAATTGGGAGGGATGGGGAGGGGGAAAGAAAGTTATAGATACAATGCGTTCACGCTAATCTCTGTATAGCTCGCCAAGAGTAACAGGTGTTCCATGGACTTATGAACAAGATTGTGGAAACTGAGCATTCAGTTCTACAAATAGTCTGTTAATGATGATAGAAGGACTTATGCTATGGTTAGCCAGGATGTCAAATCTGCTTTACGCTAATCTATTAACAACATTGTTGACCCATTTGATCGCCAAATATAAACTTAGTGGTGTTATGTGGGCATGATATATAGGAATGTATTATTTCTCCATGCGTGATAAAGAATGATATTCTGCAGTGTAAAAAGTAAGTTATGTTCAAATAATTACGTTTAATGAAATAATTGCTGGTGTTTTCATCCTGATACTTCAATTGAAACATCCAAGCTATCTTTCAAGTTGATGTGAAATAATGTATTTTAGGTCAACATTTATTTACTAGCTACATTACTACGAGTACCACATTGTATGAGTACCATAAACTTTTTTACCTGTGGCCATTAAAAATTGCTTACCTCTCACAGTGAATGGACAGACCTAAAACTTTTAATGAGGTCTCACTTATTTTGAAATCTACTATAATATGCATGCAAAATAGCTGCGAGAAAGTGATGACATGATTCTTTAACTTATGGCTACACAATTAAAGTATACACAGTTGGATTCTTCATGGTAGTAGCCTCAATCCCACAATGCACCAGTTTCGGGAAATTTCACCCCAATAAGGTCATGCGATCCCACAAAAATCATATTCTTAACACATAAAAAATACATCGCGGTCCCCGGACCGTGAGTGTAGTCTGCCGTCGCGGTTTGTGAATGGGGCCTAAGTTCACACGAGGTCACCAACATCCCACCCTGCCCCCTCTTTTCCACCAAGTTACATCATCGTAGCCCTTACGGAACTCACATGGCATGCAATATATTAAGGGTTAACATTTTGAGCGGCCAAAGGTCACATGAGGTCACCAACATGTCACCCCACCCCACCCCCTCCTTTCTACCAAGTTACATCATCATAGCCCTTACGGAACTCATACGGCATACAATATTATTAAGGGTTAACATTTCGACCACAGACACACACACAGATACACAGACATACGATCAGAGTAATCCCTATGTTCTTCTGCAATTCTTGCAGACGACACAAAACTGATATATGCACTCATTTAGAGCCCACAAAGTGCCAGCAGAAATTAGGTAATTTTGAGAATGATCATGAATGCCTTGGGGTTCTGAAACTTCTTAAAACTTTTAATCCCATATAAGTTACTTTATGTGTTTAGTACACACAGTATAGGACAGTGCAATGCATTATGGATTGATTCAAAACAAACCCTCTGCCTCACAGCTATCAAAACCCCCATCTACTCACAGCTACTACAGAATAGACAAGATAAATACCCACCACTCAAAGGCCAGGATCCATGTTTTTCGGCCACAAAGATGAAGTGTACACCCGCATCTATCTTTAGCCATTGCCGAGTGGGTTCACCGGCTTTCAAGCATATTTTCTTCTCACATCTTTTGTTTTTTTAGAGATGTTTTTGCCATATATTTACATTTACGAATACAATGCGATGTATTCGAAGGGTTTTTCACACGATGCCTCATCTAATTTCCATATGATTTTCCTAAAAAAATGATATGCTTAAAGAAATGAGTGTGGCCCTCATTTTACCACCCTCATTTGACAGGAGGGTAGGTCATGCCACCTAACGCAACATCTAATTCAAATGGCATCAACATCTAGCGTGCTAGTCTTTTTCAAAGACTTAACGGTAGGAGGCACTCTTAACGCTATCGAACGGTTACACACAGACTTGAACAAAGGCTAGGTCTGGTCAAGAATATTTCAATCTACTGACTCGTTAATGGAAATTCAACACTATTTTGGCAGCGGGGTTTAATTCACTAACCCAGCTGGATTTTGAACATATTACTAAGATGGTTTAACTAAATTTTGAAGAGGATATTTGTAATGTAACTGAGGAGACAGATCTTTGCCTAGTAAATGGCATGTAGCATTTCCCCAAACTACCGTTTTGGAAATTCCCAATGCCCCAACGAGCAGGTCTTGTCTACCCCCTCCCCTACAATTTTTACAACTATCCGATGGCCGGCTAGTAACAACTGCGGAATAGATACAAAGTAGCTGCGTATCTGCTCCAGTACTGTTCCACCATGACTTCCTTCCTTCTCTCTAATCTCTTCTACCAAAGACAAAGATGGGTATTTAACAAAAATAGGAGCAAAACATGAAAGGAACAACCATTGTAGTAAAGGTATTGGAAGTTATACCTAAGTTGGCAATTGAGAATGGTGGTAGACTTTTCATAATAGAAGTCCCAAAATGCAAATTAGGTATTACCATTGATTCCGTCAAACGCTGTATGACGTGTGGCAGTAGCCCTTGATGGAATCAATGGCAATACCTCATTCACATATTTGTGACTTCTTAATGAATGTTCTTACCCCATTTGGGCTTATGTTTTCCAATCTTGACTATTCTCAATAATTGAATCAATTTATATTTAAAAAGTCCACGTTTCATCAATTGTGACAAATCTTAAACATATTATAACCTTAAATTTATTAACATTCAAAAAAACAACACTTCTCAGTCAGCCAGCGAAAAATAAGCTTAACATGTCTCTACTATTTTTGTCATAGTGGTTGGCATGCATTAAATAACCACTTGCTTTATGTGCGTGTTGGCATAACGCAATGGTCTTTGTAGCACTCAATGCATTGCATCGCTGTGAATTTCGAAAAATCTCTACTCCTCTGTGTGGCTCGCGACACTTCATTGCGTTGATCAGCTTGGACGTTGACGTCTTGACAAGCAAGAAATTCTATTTTAAGCACATTCCTAACACAACAGCAAAATTATCTTTGATGCGTCAAGTTTTAAAAACCGAAAATTCACCTATGCTCGGTTACATCATTATTTTCGGTAATCTTCACACACATCGAGGGTACATTGTGCATGAGGACTTCACTTGAAAAACCATTACATGGCTGTCAGAGTTTTGACGTCCAATCGACTTCCGTTAAGCATCGATCCTGTGAGACGCGTTTATGATTTAAAATTCATATTGAGCCCTGCTCAATGAGGATTAAGGCTGAAAACTTAGATACTTCATCAAACTATGTTTTTCTCGTAGTAGGTCAAAATAATTATCTCGAACTTAAGATACTCACCTAAAAATGCTTTAATTCGCAAATTTAGAGATGACGGATTTTCCGTTTTCAATGCATTAAAGAAACCATTTATGGCACAGTATAACTAAAAAACAGTGCCATAGGATCCCGTGTATACAAAAAAAATATTTCGGATCCGGAATTTTGTAACAACGTTGTGATTTTTTCTAGAGAAAGGACTTCACCGCGGTTTGAGCTTAGTTATTTCCACACAATGATTATGCCATGGCCAAGCATTAATATGGCAAAAAAATGAGTTGGAAATTGAGTTGACCCTAATCGGGATCTCTGAGTCGGCGGCCTTTTAAAGTTAAGCACCAGAGAGAAGCAAATCCGGGTTGGTCAACTGATCTATAAGTTCCCTTAATTGGAGTGATTTTTACAACAAACAACATTAGGTCCCATATTTCAAACAGATGTTTTAACAACTGCTTAGTTAAATGAATGGTTTGTATCGCTGAAATAGTAAGGTAGATAGGGGATAATTTTGAATTAAGGAAAAAGCATCAAATCTTTTATAACCGTGTGTCCCCAACCCAAAAGGCACACACTTGTGGCGGGCACATAAGTTTTGAACAAAAGCATGGTAATACTTATTCTTTGTGGTATAGAATGGGACTGTTCCTACTATCCCTATAGAAAAGTTCATAAAAAGTAGAGTCAATAGTTTTAGATATATGCCAATAAATCCAATAATAAAGTAACCTGTAGAACCCATGTTACAAAAGGCTGTTCTCGAAAACTCACCGTGTCCGCCGGTTGCGCGACCTCACTTGCTTATGATAAAAATTTGGCATTGATGATAAGAAGGCGAGTCAATGCAATGGAGAGAAGAGTTTTGTAGCCTGAATTGCTTTGAACAGGTAAAACAACAAAGTCTGAAAATATGCAATAAGCTAATTAAAATTCCTGAAATCAAATATGCACCAAAGCTACACATGATGTGGCACCCTTAACTCTAATCAATCACCCAATCAACTTTCCCCCAAACCTCCACCTCTGGCCTCGCTTTCCCAACACCCCACCCAACCTGCCCCCTCCGCAAGCACCCCACCCTTCCCCCCGCCCCAACACCCCTTTCCTCAACACCCATCCCTTCCCCCGCCATACTGATTCACACACAATATTTATGTATAGTAGTTTTGTTCATTTAGCCTCAGGACAAATGTTTATTGCAATTCCGAGTGTTACCGTTTTATGATACAGCCTTATGCAATTACAATTAAATTCGCCTGCATTTGCATACCTAAGCCGGCATGTATCAGGAACTTCAAATGGCAATAGAAGATGCGGACAACCACAATGGGGTTTTTTGTGCAGTGAAGAAGTTTTGCATCATCCGAGTTACCGTTTCAAAAATAGGGCGATTACGCTGATTTTTGCATATTAATTAGCTCATTTGCATATGTAATTTGCCCGAAATATGTCCCAACATCTAATCAGTTGAGAACTCTTTACCACGCTTCCTTCCACCAAGTTACATCATTATACCCTTATTACGAACAACTCCCAGATAACTTTGCATACGCCTTGCGGAAAGGGTTAACATTTGACCGCCAAATGTTCACATGAGGGTCCACCAAGGTCACATGAGTGTCACCAGGTCACATGAGGTTAACCCAACATGCTTGCCACCCCCCACCCCGCCCCCTCCTTTCCCCAATTTACATCATCGTAGCTCTGACAGAACTCATACGGCATGCAGTATATTGGGCATAGCATTTAGCCAGCATAGCATAATAAAAAAGGTTAACCGAAATGTCTGAAAAATATGCAAATAAGCTAATTAAAATTCATGAATATGCAAATAATGCCACCAAAATCTACACATGATATTGTGGCACCTTACTCTATCACCCTATCAAGTTAGAAGTAAATTGGGCATAGTGTGTAGACAGCAGAGCATTTTAAAAAAGGTTAACCGAAATGTCTGAAAAATATGCAAATAAGCTAATTAAAATTCATGAATATGCAAATAATGCCACCAAAATCTACACATATGATATTGTGGCACCTTACCCTATCACCCTATCAAGTTAGAAGTAAATCGGGCATAGTGTTTAGCCAGCGGAGCATTTTTAAAAAGGTTAACCAAGTCGTACGGACGGACACACACACAGAATTTTGGACTAGTATGTGCCTCCATGAACATTTGTTCAGGCGACACAAAAATGAGGAGCTGGTAACCACAAGACTGGCAATGAAGAACAGAATGGCAAATACAATATTGACTGCAATCAACATTTACTTGCCCAAAATTTCTTGCAGACCAACTTCTACTGGGTCAAATGACTGCGTTTACATAATTATTACTTAACTGATAATGATAAAACATTAATTTATTGGTGATAAAATATGTTTCAAGACGATATAAAACTGTGAATAAGTCATAGACAAACTCCACATTACATAAAATGATAAATGCGTTGGGCTGCAACTTGCTTGTTACTGAAAATAATGTTACATTCTCAACTATATGAAAGTAAAACCTATCTTTTCAAAACAAAACTCAATAACAATATCAGTATATTCATTCTGTCATTAAATTTTTGGTTAAGATAACTCTGTGTGCCGTCACAAATTGATGATGAATGATTAGCTCTAATCCAATGCTGTCTTATTTGGACAAACAAAGAGTTTGTTGATCATACATTCCTAATTCGATCTTTTAAGTGTGTTAAAATGCATGTTTTTAGCTGTTATTACCAATGGAAACATTTATATGTTAATATCTGTTGCAGTAGCCGGCTTTAAAAATAAAGGAAAGTGGTGGTCGGACTTAGAGATTCATATTGGTGGTTGGGCGCAAAACGTACAGTGCCGTATTTGTAGTTAATGGCGCCTCAATATGGTTAAATGCGTCCTGCAGGTTACTTGATTTCTGGGGTCATATCTTTAAAAATATTGACTCTACCTTTATGAACTTTTCAGGGATATTAGCTAACAGCCCCATCTTACCTTACAACAAGGAACAAGTAGTCACATGCTTTTGTTCAAAACTTATGACGCCTGCCACCAAACGTTGCATTTTTTGGGGGGACACACGGTATTGTACCAAAAGAAATTTATAACGATCTGTACTAACAGACTAACATACTCTATATTACTAACCTTTTTCATAATTTTAATGAATTCTTACTTATCCACCTCACTACTTCAAAGAGGGTTGTTTAGTTAAACGATTGTTAAACAACTTTTTGGAATATGAGCCACACACAACCTTGGATATGTGAAATATCCAACTTTTTTTTTTTTTTTTTTTTTTTTTTTACCCTATCAAGTTAGAAGTAAATCGGGCATAGTGTTTAGCCAGCGGAGCATTTTTAAAAAGGTTAACCAAGTCGTACGGACGGACACACACACAGAATTTTGGACTAGTATGTGCCTCCATGAACATTTGTTCAGGCGACACAAAAATGAGGAGCTGGTAACCACAAGACTGGCAATGAAGAACAGAATGGCAAATACAATATTGACTGCAATCAACATTTACTTGCCCAAAACTTATGACGCCTGCCACCAAATGTTGCATTTTGGGGGGGGGACACACGGTATTGTACCAAAAGAAATTTATAACGATCTGTACTAACAGACTAACATACTCTATATTACTAACCTTTTTCATAATTTTAATGAATTCTTACTTATCCACCTCACTACTTCAAAGAGGGTTGTTTAGTTAAACGATTGTTAAACAACTTTTTGGAATATGAGCCACACACAACCTTGGATATGTGAAATATCCAACTTTTTTTTTTTTTTTTTTTTTTTTTTTACCCTATCAAGTTAGAAGTAAATCGGGCATAGTGTTTAGCCAGCGGAGCATTTTTAAAAAGGTTAACCAAGTCGTACGGACGGACACACACACAGAATTTTGGACTAGTATGTGCCTCCATGAACATTTGTTCAGGCGACACAAAAATGAGGAGCTGGTAACCACAAGACTGGCAATGAAGAACAGAATGGCAAATACAATATTGACTGCAATCAACATTTACTTGCCCAAAACTTATGACGCCTGCCACCAAATGTTGCATTTTGGGGGGGGGACACACGGTATTGTACCAAAAGAAATTTATAACGATCTGTACTAACAGACTAACATACTCTATATTACTAACCTTTTTCATAATTTTAATGAATTCTTACTTATCCACCTCACTACTTCAAAGAGGGTTGTTTAGTTAAACGATTGTTAAACAACTTTTTGGAATATGAGCCACACACAACCTTGGATATGTGAAATATCCAACTTTTTTTTCAACAACTTAGGCCTTGAAGTGATAAGTTGCTATTGACTCTGCCACCCATCAATTTTTGCTATAAATCGCAATACAGTGTGCCACCAATGGTTGTCTTGGAGAGGTGATGATTTCCCTATGCATCATGGGAAAAGTCAACATCCAGGGCTTGTGCAATACACATATTACACAGGAACATGTCACTGTTCGTTTGATTTGTCAATATATGCTACATCTCACCACTTGCATGTAAATCCAATGGATTGCAAATTGTGTAGGCGGTGTAATCACATTGAACTGTACATAGGATAATAGGCTTCGCATTTGAAGTGGTATTGTGGATGCACTGAGCAACTAAATTGACCCAACAAATCAAGAAGAATTTCTTTTGTATTTGAAGTGGTACTTTTAACCCCCCTGAGGTTTACCATCTTTCTTACAGTATCTCTGATTGGCTCATTACATGATTATCATGATATTACCTCTGAGTAACCAATCAAAATAGACCTTCTATATATCAGTACAAATACTTCAGCTTTTGTTACCATGTCTGTGATTGGCTAAATTCATCATATAACTCCATGTATAACCAATAAAATCGGCAGAAAATGTGAAATATTAAAAAAAAAAGCTTGTTGTTTTTTTTGAGCAGAAGCCAATGAGCTTGGTAGTGAGTAGACTTCATGGACACATCACACAACTTTTAGATGACTAAAACTGTTGATCATGGATTAATTCCACGAAGAGATAATTTTGTACAGTGCTCCCTTAACCCTGGAGGTTGTGATGGACACAACGTTGTATCATATTCCTCTACTTACGTAATATGGAAACAGACAATGACATTATAGGAATTATGTTAAAAGTAATGATCCCCACTTCGAAATGTATCTTTCTGGCATTTACTTTTAACTGGCCACTACAAAAGAGACTTTTCAATGAAGTGATGGGTGACCGGATCGACAACCTCCCCCTCCCCGCTCCCTTTACTCCATCAAAATTCAAATTTTGGTATTGGAAGAAAGTTCATATTTAAAGCGGCACTGTCACATTTTCACAAAATATGAAATTTCTTCAATTTACTCTCAATGATAGTCCTAGGCCTTGGAAGAACATAGATATATGGTGCGACACTTAAACTAACATACCCCAAAACAGATAGGGACATTGATATGAGGATAAAGATATCCAGGTAATTTGTAGGCCAACTTTTAAGTTTTCCATAACTTTAATCAAACAAATGTGTATATACACGAATAATTTTGACTCGTACTCACTGATATTAAAACCACAAAGGGTTATAGACCGGTGAAACAGTGCACATAGCGTGGGAAACATGCATACGGGTGCGTGTTCTTGTGTTAAATGCCATTTTCGTCGTCTGCGAATTTTCGCGACGCCGGCGACGCGAAATTACAAAAACGTCGTTTACCCATAAGAAAGCTGATTTGGTCTTAATCGTTTCGGGTGAGGGCTTTTGTATATAAAAGCTTTACAACCATGCAAAAATATCGATTTTGAAAAATCTTGAGGGCGCACTATTTTTCAAATGTGCCAGTGTCTCTTTAAGTAATTTAAGCCCGGGAAAAAGTTCCTTTTGATGTTATGAACAAAAATGTAATCCAAATGGGTTGACCACATAATTTAATCACAATGTCCTGCAGACCAACTTAGTACCCATTTTGCTTCTATTATCCAAATGCCTGGACCGATTTAACTAAAAATTTGTAATCAGATGTTTAGGTGATATTTCTCCACATGAGGGAGAAAACATGAAAAATCAGACCATGATCGGGTCACCCATCTTTAAGTTGTGATTTCCAGGATTTTAGATAGATCTTTGGATAAAGAGTGGTCATTCAGATTTAAAGGTGCTTGTTCCAATTTATGTCTATTGTGTTCTCCCCTTGATACAAGAGCCTGGCACTTGCACATGCTCACTGCCAAGTATCGTGGGAAACAAATTTGTGGTTTTTTTGGTAGAAGTGATGATGCACATTGCAAGATCGTAATATTGATGATTAACCATTAAAACAGCAGTTTTTTGTCTCTATTTTTGGAGAAGAAATGGATTTAAGACGGAGGTCTCAAAAGACTATCGAACATGCACTTTAATTTGGCTATACTATGCCTGAACACAAGTGCAGTGCCACTTTGAAAGGCCCAACAGACCTCTCAAACATACAACTATTTGCAAACGTCCTGTGTAACTAGAGTCTTGTACTCAATGGCAAGGATTTTCATCATCATTATTTTGTTCTGTTGATTATTTGCCAATCTACTACATAATATTCATTTCACAGCACCCTTTGGAAGCTTTGAATCATTGGTATTAAAGGAGAACCATACTATGAATAACTTAAACAATATATGCTATAAAAATAATTATTGAACACATATCGAGTGGTTTCATGGAAAAACGGAATTATACTAACCATAAAAATGAATTAAAACATTTTCGTCTGACCATGCGCTATTTGAAATTCGCACTAGTGAATATGGGATATGTATACGTGTTATGGGATACGGACGGCACAGTAGCGTCATACACCTTCACATGTGACGCTTTCATAATGTGCATTTCCTATGGTGTGTATGACACAAACGTGCCGGCGGTATCGCATAACACGTTATACAATAGCGCGAATTTTAAATAGCGCATGGTCAGAGTAGGTGGTTTTAATTCATTGTTATGGTTAATTTAATTCCGTTTTAGATGAAACCACTCGATATGTGGTCAATAATTATTTTATAGAGTATATTGTATAATATTATTCGGTGTACGGGTTGTCCTTTAAATAACAGTATTTGTATAAATTTTAATAGCTCCCTCTGGAAGCACTGAAACATGCAATTACAATGGAGCTTTCAACCCAGAAGCAGTTTTCCCACCCTCAATATTATTGACCTCTATTTTAATCAGGAGAGTAATTTCAGAATGTTGTATTGTAATACACAGAATAACAGAGATTTCACTTTACAAGATTCTATCAGATTCATATGATATCACTTACACATATCGCATGGATCTTAAAGCAATAATAGCACATTTTTGAAGAGCGCCCCCACCCCAATTTTTCAAAAAATTTGAGATTTTTACACAGTTGCATTGGTAACTGGGTAGTAAACTATACCTGTGAATGGTTAAGCTTGAAAATGTCTATGTGTCGCAAACAAAGGAATTTTTTAATTAGAATAATTAATATCGGAGATCTCTGATAATAATTCAACGGCTGCTGAAAACGGTCTTCCAATATGAAATAGCCAGGAAATAGCGTCATGTACGTATCTACGCTCATCCATTAGTTGTTTTATTGGTTCAGGTAGGTCAAGTTATAGGTCATTTTCTTGAGGTGGCACTATTCATCATGGACGGACATAAACTTAGCATTTCAGCTCTGCCGTTAAGTATAGTCTGGGATCCCAATTCTAGTTACAAAATCGCTTATTTTATGATAAATACGCATTTTTTAGAATTCTCCTTCGCAGATGTAGTTTCCTAGACTATTATCAACATAGCTGTGCAAAAATATCAAATTTTGAAAATTGGGGGGCGCTCTTCAAAAAATGTGCTGTTATTGCTTTAGTGGTACAAAATATGACCCCAATTGCCCCTGCATACTTTGCTTAGAGCAGTCAGCAGACAGCACGGACTATTGAATAGAAGCACTGGCCATTTTTTTCCCTAGAGAAAGAGATATGTATTCGACCAATAACCTCTGATTTACATATGCTCTAACAATGATATCTAGCTGAAAATTGCAGCCATTTTAGGCAAATCTAAGCTTTTTTGGGTTGGGGGGGCCAACTTGCCTGGCAGTAGGGTTGGGGTAATTAGAGGTGTGAAATCAGAAACCTTTAATGTTGATATACAAGGCCATCTTTAAATGAAATGGTTCAACACCTTTCTTTGAACTCTTAAAACAGCCATAAAGATTTAAGCATATTTCATTGGTTCCTGCCTGGTTTAAATTGGCATTTTACATACTGGTATATATTACGCACAGAGTTGTTGATTTTTTTTTAAATTTAAATCAGATTTTTTTCCCCTTAAATTTTTTTTTTTTTAATTTGAAGTTTTCTGCAGCCCCTGCCCCTCTTAATCTTTAAATTAATGTGGTGGTACTAGAAAATGTGAATACAGTGTTTTCTATCAATACAACCATAGTTGGGTCATTTGGGGCAATTCCGTGACCGTGGAGAGCAGAGCATCATTTCTCAGCGGATTTGTCTTCTACGAAGGTTAATGAACAAATTTAATGGGGTGCCACTCGAAAAAGTGTGGGCGTAATCCGGGGGGGGGGGGGAGAATTCATAATACGGGGTAAAAAATTAAAATGCTCGGACTGCTGTAAAAAGGTAACCAAAGTGTTTTTCTTGTTACAAAAGGTATAGTTTGTACTACCTACAAGGTATGGTTACCGAGGTATAAGACAAAATTTGTCAAATGTCAAAGGTCATCACCAAAGGTTAAATCTTTTTAACCTATGGATTAATATTGCACCGATTTCTTTAAAAATGGTCTCAAATTGTTAACCTATCCACAGGGATTGCAGCAAAAGTAGTTGACACTCTCATTTGTATTTGTTTATCGATATAAATGACAAACAAGGTCAACCCCATTGACCTCTATTGATCTCAGAATTTTAAAATATGTTAGATGGTGCAAAATGTTTTTGTTGCAGTCTCTGAGGAAAGTTGAACAATTTGAGCCCATTTTTGAAGAAATCAAAGCAATATTTTAGATGATGACCTTTGACATTAGATGATTTTTGTGTTATATCTCCACCAAACCATAAGTTGTAAGTAGTACAAACTATACCTTTTTTAATCCTTGTAACAGGACGAACACTTTGGATACCTTTTTACAGCAGTCCAAGCATTTTTCATTTTTGACCCCTGTATTATGAATTTTCCTCCTGCTGGATTCTGCTCACACTTTCACGAGGGGCACCCCCGCTAAATTTGTTCATTAACCTTCATAGAAGACAAATCCACTGAGAAATGATGCTCTGCTCTCAACGGTCACAGAATTGCTCCAAATGACCAACCGGCTAACCAATCTTACAGGCTACACTTTTTAGCCCAGAAGGTTTATTTATACGAGAAGCACCATAGCTGCTGACAGCATGGGCTTAAAGGGTATTCACCCCACATCATAAAAATACATTGCTGCCAGGTCGACTGCGCCATATATCTTCCCTAAGGTATCCAAGATGGCGTCCAAAGTGAACGCCATAGTGGATTATAGTCAAATCAGCACTATGTCAGTAATTATTTCTGTTAAGAAATCTGTTGCTGCCCAAATGAATCAATTTTCTCTGTCATGCTCAAAATTGTTACATACTGCAGTTTCAAAATGGCTGCCAAACTAGGTAATTTTAGAATAAGTGCAATAACAGGAAATTTATGGATTAAAAGTATTTGAAAAATACCCTGGTACATGCCATTGGATACAATATATATGATGTTATATACCTCATATATAGATCCCTGTCATCTGATTGGTTAAAAGTGGAGGCATAAATTCAACTAGCTTCAAGATTGAACCAAAAATGAACTATGCCCTGGGAAGAGCGGGCATAGTTCATACACTATGCCCGGGACACCTCTTCCCAGCGTAAAAGACCGTCGTACGAACTATTCATCCATATTATGAGTGTAAATATTGAAGCTGGTGTAAGAGATGAATATAAGCAGACCATGTATCGCATTCAGTTTTGTTTACTCGTACTGTGCTTACTGTGCTAAAGCAAGGAAATGGCTGAATCGCAGCATGCATGCTTTGAGCTTGTAGATGAAGATCTGAAAGGAATCAGAGATACAGCTCATAGGGCTAATACCAAACGGCAGGTAAAATACACCGTGAAGATATTCGAGGATTATAATTTGATAATTTGGCACCGGTGACCGCAATCTGCAGGCAGTGTAAAAGTTGCCGAATTTGGAGTTGTGCGCATCTTGCCGACAAAAAATGGCAAGAAGTCGATTACGGCGATCCATTTTGGACTCCAACATCACTTCCTCAACACAAGAAAGGTTGATTGCTAATTTTTCACAAGTTTTGGACCCTAAGTTACACAAAATTGTTAAACCATGCATGCATGCATGCCATGGCCTACAGGCTACACATCAGAGCTACACATGATATAGGCCTGTGTTAGCATCCTGGCTTAGAATGTTCTTTTACCCAATCAGATCACAAGAATCTATATATTAGGTATATAAAAAAATATTGACTGCTCTTTATTTGGAGCATGGTTAAAACTATAGGCCCTCGGTGATCTCGAAACCATACTATGCCCCTCGGCTTACCCCTCGGGGCATAGTATGGTTTCGAGATCACCTTGGGCCTATAGTTTCAACCATGCCCCTCATAGCAGTCAATATTTGTATACTTTATAACAACTCAGAGGATGTCAATCAATATGATAGCCAAAATCTTTCAAATCTTTCAAAATTGCATGGTACAAATTTAGAAATATCAGCCACAAAACAAAATAAATATGTCAATTAGAAATATACTTTTGACCATAACCAACTGATACCAGAAAATCCTGATTTCTAAACAAGCGTCAAATTTCAAATAAAGACCAATATGGCAAAAAATTGTATTTTGTCACTTTTTGGGCATATTTGTTTCTATATGGATATTGACCCATTTCCAAAAAATCAGAATGTCTGTTGTGAGTTGGTTATCATCCAAGATATGTTTCTAATTCTTACTTTGACACATCAATCTTTGTGGCTAATAATTGTAAATTTGTAACATGGGGTTTTAAATATTTTTACATTTGTGGCTGCCATATTGGCTGACATCATCAGAGCAGTTTAAAAGTATCAGAAATGTGTTTATGGTGTCCAATACCATATACCTATACACTTGGTATATATTTTCAACCTATAAATTTTCTAAGATCAGGATTTTTCTAAGATCAGGATTTTTCTAAGATCAGGATTTTTGGCAGCCATTTTGAACTTGAAGTATATGACGACTTTATAAGAATCAGAAATTGAATTATTGAGTAGAGTAAGGTATTTCTTCATATAAATATTTACTGATGTATTAAATTATCAGCTATGGCATTTACTTTGGATGCCATCTTGAATATCTCGGTAAAGCAATGGCCCAAAGCTGGCAGCAATGCATTTTTGGGTGGAAGACCCTTTTAACCCATGTTGCCAGCAG
Source organism: Ophioderma brevispina (assembly GCA_023653785.1). Classification (NCBI taxonomy): domain Eukaryota; kingdom Metazoa; phylum Echinodermata; class Ophiuroidea; order Amphilepidida; family Ophiodermatidae; genus Ophioderma; species Ophioderma brevispina. The sequence goes on from JAMKCH010006053.1 coordinate 119,710, forward strand.
TTATGGTACTTTTCTTGTGAATAAACCTTCTGGGCTCCGCCTTATTTACTATACTTTATCATTTTTAAATGGCATCTTAACCTTAAATTAATTTTTAAACATTTCTTTCTTTCATACCAACATCAGTAGCTAGGGACTACAACACAACAAGGAGCTTGATTCATTTAGTTGGTAATTTATACAAAAATAAAAAAGTTCTATTTAAAATGAAATCTACACTTTTGTAAAAAGAAAATCATCAAAGTCTAATTGAGTTTGTAAAAATATCAAGATTCTGTATTTAAAGCAATAACAGCACATTTCAAAATTTGAGATTTTTGCACAGCTGCATTGGTAATTGTCTAGTAAACTACACCTGTGAATGGTAATGTTCAAAAGTGCATATTTTTCATAAAAGAAGTGATTTTTTTAATTAGAATCGGGATTCCCCATTGTAATTTAATGGCGGAACTGGAAAGGCCAAATTTATTTCCGTCCATTGTGAAAATAGTGCCACCTCACAAAAATGATCTCTAACTTGACTTCACTGAACCAGCGGAACAACTAATGGATGAGCGTAGACACGTACATGGTGCTATTTCCTGGCTGTTTTATATTGGAAGGCCGTTTCCAGCAGCCGTTTAACTATTATTGGGATCTCCGATATTAATTACCGTGTTGTTCCTAATAAATGCCCCTGCTCTAATAAATGCCCCCACTACGATTTTTGGAAAAACAATTCAAGAAAATGAGTTACGCTTACCCAAATCACATGATTTAATGACCGGGACTGTCATAATCTGTATAATAATCGATGTTGTGCACAGTTGTAATAGTTTAATTAGTATGGACCTTTGACCTTGGGAGGTTCGAAAACAGCGTCCCCCTGCTCGTTCGTGTGTATTATTGGTAATTGATCAGCGAAAATAAGCGTGTGTAAGGTGATTTTTGACTTTCCATTTTTTACCGTAATAAACGCCCTCCCTTTTGATAAATGCACCGCCCCGGGGCGTTTATTAGGAACAATATGGTATCCTAATTACAAAATTCCTTCTTTTGCGATACATAGACATGTTCGAGCTTTACCATTCACAGGTAGTTTACTAGCCAGTTACCAATGCAAATGTGCACAATTTTTTTGGAAAATTGGGGCCGCTCTTAAAAAAAATATGCTGTTATTGCTTTAAAGATCGAACACATAATAGGAGCATATAGGATATGAGCAATAGGATATTTTAGGATATAGCAATAGCAATATAGCAATAGGATAGAAGCATGGAGGTTTTTATTATAATAACTTCATGGTTGTAGCAAACAACAGCCATTCCAGGTTTAAAAGCAGAACAGAAATTCGTTTTGAAGGATTGGGTATTAACTTTGGATTGTAATTTTTGCAGAAGTGCAAGAAATGGCAAAGGCAAAACAACCTCCAAAATCATTTCCCATAAATTTAAAAAATCAAGGTTAATGGAAAGCAAATTAATTGCCAATAGAGTATATAGACACTTATTTAAATCATTCCAATTAATGATTTCTGATAAATGTTACAATACAATGTAGCTTAGGCCAAGAAAAAAACAAGTTTGTCTCAGAAGATCGTGCACATTATGTTTAAAATTGGTTTTTGACCGCATATTTTTTTTTTTAGGTGTTACTCCCTTTAATTTTTATTTGGTAAAAAATTTCATTAAAAAAATGAAATTTGGCCGCAAAGCGGCCACAAAATTGAAAAAAGTGGGCCAAGAATGCATTAAAAAAAAGAAGAGAAAAAACGCATTTCGCATTTACATTTTTCTAAAAAAAAACAAAAAAAACGCATTTCGCATTAGCATTTTCACATTTCTTCTGAGACAAACTTGGTTTTTTTTGGCCGTATGTTAAAATCCATATTTTAGAAGCTGATTAGTCCATCCTTGTATCATCAGTTGAGATCCCTGGATACCAGTTTTGCTTTTTAAAATGTGTAAAACTGCAAGATAATACAAACTATGCAGAAAGAATATTAAAAATACAAAACAAATTTCTTACAATTAAAAAAAAATAAAAAGGTTGATTTAAATGAGTGATTTTTAAACAAAAATCAAGTGATTTAAATCACAATTTAAATTGCTAATTCAAATCAACATCGTTTAAATCAAACAACTCTGAAATTTATGCCCGTTTTTTTTTTAATAAAAAAACAATTTGAACAAGAAAATGAGAAACCAGGTTCCTCACGGATCTTGGCTTTTCATATTCAAGAAATTTTCATATTCGAGATTTCTCGAATTTGCGAAACCAGGTTTTTCGAAAACTTGGAATATCAAACTTGAAAAACATGTTTTTATTTTAAATTTGAGAAACCTGGTTTCTCAATAAAAAAACAGATATCTCAAATTTGAAGTTTTTGAAAAACCTGGATTTTTTGCAATTTGCAAAAGCTTGTTTCTCAATTAAAAAAAAAACGATTCTTTAATTTGAAAAGCCTACTTTTTTGAAAAAACCTTGTGTCTTGATTGATAAACCAGGTTTTTCTATCGAAAACCTGGTTTCTCAAATACAAGAAGCCAAGTTTTTGAGATAACAAAATCTGGTTTCATGATTGAAAAACAATGTTCAGAAAAAAAGATGGCTTTTTGAATTTTAGAAACCATATTTCTCAATTGGAAAAAAAAACAGGTTTTTCGGTCAAGAAACTTGATTTCTCTTTTATTGTGCAAAATATCTGCCATAAATGCTGCATGTATTTGTTGCATTCAATGGATTGTTTGATTTTTTACTGGGTGGTGGCAGTCTTGTTTGAAGGCGGACTCAGAGATTTCAAAATATAATTTTTTGTGTGTAGTAATTAAAAATAATAATCTAGAACTAAAGATAGTCACCTAAAATTAGAGATGTATCGCATTTTTGTTTTCATGCAGTAAACATTTATGTACAGTATAACAGTGCTATAGGATACCATGTATAACAAAATTTCCGGACCCGGAATTTTGTAACAAAGTTGTGATTTTCTATATGAAGTACTTTGATTTGAGCTTAGTTATTTCACACAGTGATTAGTATATGGACAAGCATTATGTATAATTGTATATGCAAAAATCATGATTTGTTTGAAAATTGAGTGCGCCCTCATCGGGAAATGTCTGAGTCAGTCTTTAAGACATTAGGATTGGAATGTTGGGTTAAACAAGCACCTTTAAAGATTACCCCTGTAAAAAAACATGTCTAAGAATGATAACAAAGACTATGATATTTTGAACTGGTACTCTCTCTCTTCAACAAATTTAAATTAGCATACCATTATTTATTTTTGTGGAGGTGTCCGTCTTCCACTAAAATAATGGTATTGTCGATTTTAATTAGACTATGTACCGGTTCAAAAAATGGAACATTTATTCTCAAAATTCTACATTTTCCTTTGTAAATTTGACCAAATTGAATAAGAAAATTAAAGGCTAACTCAGAAATTTCAAAATATAATTTTCTTGTGTGTGTATCAATTAGAAATAGTCACCTAGAACTCAAGATATTCACCCAAAATGATCAATTCCAAAGTTTGAGATGAATCGGATTTTCTGTTTTGATGCAGCAAACATACACGTATGGTATAACAGTGCCGTAGGATACTGTGTATAACAAAAATTCTGGATCCGGAATTTTTAAACAAATGCCAAATTTTCTATATTTAAGGACTTTGATTTAAGCTAAGCTATTTTACACAGTGATCAGTATACTGATAAGCATTATGAATATATGCAAAAACACATGATTTGTTTGAAAATGAGGGTGCCCTCCTCAGGAAATCTCTGAGTCAGCCTTTAAACAGCAATTCTATTGACTTTGTCTCTTCTTCAAGAAGACACTTGACAACCAAGTGTTTCTATGGCGACTGATTTGAAGACTGTAAATGGGTATCTATAGTACACGTGGAACAGTATTTTTGTGAAAATTTCATACACAATCTTTCAACCAAGGTTTTTCTAAATCAAAATTCTATGAGGATTCCAAAAATCATGGGTGTCATGTTTTAAAATGTGTTCTTGGATGTATTCTAGGGGGAAAGGTTTATACAGGGGTCAAAATATAAAAGGGGGAAAATGTGTTTTAAAGTATACCATCATGTTCAGTACCTTTCAAGGATTAAAGAAAGGTATAGTTTGCCCTACCTGAGGGTTATAGTACAAGAGTTACTAGGCAAAACAGGTTCAAAGTCACATTGGGGGTAAAATTTCAGAGTCATCGGTTTGTTTTAAAAATGGTGCAAAATTGTTTGTCTTACTGTACAGAAGCCGAAAATATATAGGTCACGTTGTCAATGAGGTTTTGATGATGATTAAGAGGGCAAATATGACCGTGGTCCACAGGGTCTATGGGAGTAGTCATATCTGTAAAAGTCTCACTTTGAAAGGTGAAACACAGAATCTATATACATTTTGTTATTTAGTATGACCCACTGAACGATTTAAAACCAGTTTCAACAAAATCAGACCTTTCTATAAATAATGACCTTAAAACTTTCTTCAGCCTATTGTACTAAAACAACAGGTCGTATATATGGCAAACTTTTTTGAGCAACTGAACAGATTGGTATAAATTTTAAAACAATTTAAACACTTTTATTGTTTACCCCTGTACAAACTTTACCCCCTTATAAAACACACAAGAACACATTTTAAAAAATGACACCCATGATTTTCAGATTCTCCATCAAAGTCTGTATTGGAAAAACATTGGTGTCAAAATTGTATGTGAAAAAAACTAAACCAAAACATTAATTACATTTCCCCATGTACTACTACCACAAATTTGATCTTTTGCAAATTCAATCAACCACCAGTTCAGTGAGTGAAAGGTTTACTGTGTAATTTGACCACACTATCGTCATCATAATTTGACCATGGAAGATAAGATTTCATGCTACAAAAGACTGGCAAGCACATAAAAATCTCTAAACTCATCTACAACCCTGTAACTTAAGTAGCACCTTATCATTACTGTATTTCACGTAACACCTGTTGCTTTTTCTGCAGTCTACTGCCACAAACTTGTTGTGTTCCCACTCGATAATGACGCCAGTGTATCGTGGACATGTTACAAACATTACTTCCATCAAGTCAATGGACATTTGTCACCTGGTACCAGCTTCCATGGATTCCTTGTTTTTCTTAGGTCTTTTAGGTGGGCTTTGTGGCTGCTTGGACGGCCTTTTGTTGCTGAAATCTGCGAAGAAAATGGGGTCGTGATTTTATAAGTAAGGCTAACCTGTAAACCCATCTGTAATGGTAAAATAATAAACTCATTACCATTAAGCCCACCTTTGGGTATAAGCCCACCCCCAATTTTTAAAGAAAATACAGGAGCTAGCATACACTCGGGTATAAGCCCAGGCTGTTAATTTCTAGCCATTCAGGAAACAATGGCAAGTAATTACACAATGAAAATCACATTTTAACTTGACTATTCTATAGAGCCATCAAAGTATGGCCCAATGCATTGGGATGGCGAGTTTGCTGTAATTGCTTTGAGGAATGTGATTGAAAAATTGAACTTTTATTTTTAAAGCTACAGATAAAGTGTAGACCTTCAGCTTACATTAAATGGTATCTGGTGAATAATATGCTCTTGAAATATTGATTGCAATTTTGTATCCGAAATTTTCTCCCCAAGTTCAAGCCCCTCCCGGGTATAAGCCCACCCCTATAAAATCTTCCTTTTTGGAGGGGTGGGCTTATACCCGAGTGCTTACGGTATAATAGCAAATGTGTTATTCTGGTACATGTGCCAAACTAGATGGTAGCGGTTATGTTCCGGGGGGGGGGGGGGGGGAAGAGTGCACTGACCTGAAAAGGTGGTACGGGTATGTATAGCCCTTAAGACACACTTTTCAGCCGTCTCTGGCAGTTCAGAAGACCCCCATTTCAAGCAAAATATTGATTTTCAAATACTTTTGTGGCCTAATTTTGAACAAAATTCAGTTCTCAAGGGTTAAAATTTTGCAAGACAGATTAAAGGTGCTTGTTCCGATTTTTGTTTATCGTGTTCTCCACTTAAAGAGACATGAGATTTCCAGAAAGAAGCGCCCCCAATTTTCTCGAACCTATATGTTTTTTTACATATTTGGAATGCTTACCAATTATAGCATCGCCCTTGAAGTTAATAAGCGAATTTACGCAGAATTATGTAATAAAATGATGATTTAGTAGTTTCTGTCGTGCACGACAGAAAGTCAAAGCATGGTTTTCTATGGTTTGCGGTTTTCTTTTGCACCAGTTTGTCCAATAAACCTTCCAAACGTTCTCGGTAGGTGGTCTACAACCGATCCAGTGAAATTTGAGAGAAATTCATATCCTAAAAAAATCTCCTCCTGTCACTTTAATATGAGTGCCTGACACTTGTACACACTGACCATCAAGCACCGTGGGAAACACACTTGCGGTTTTGATGCTAGACACGATAACACATAGTGCAATGCCCTATTCACTACTGTGCTAATATTGATGGTTAACCATTAAAACTGTAGTTTTTTATCTGTAACTTGAGAATGAATGGATTTGAAAGCTGAAATTTCAGGATGACAATGGAGAAAAATAAGTCTTTCATCTGTTGCAAAAATTAATACTACTTCCAGGTAAATCAGGGGTTCAAAGACAACAGAGGTATCGGAACAAGCACCTTTAATTCCTGTCTACCGACACATTGTCCTTTAAGGCGCGCGAGTTTGATCGAGCGCTCATGCGCGTCTTACTGCTTTATGTGAGCGTGATTTATCGCGCGCCCTGCCAGTTCCGACATACTGATCGTCCGTGCCACATTCGTTAAAAACATGGATCCGTGACCACAAAACTCGAATCATTTCTTGAAGATGCAATTAATTCTGACCACGTGTGAAAGCAGTGCAAACACAGTACAGTTCGTGCGTGACCTTGCAATGTAAAAAGCCGTTGTACGGCGGTAGAGTGGGATAAGAACTGTAAACTGTGGGCGTGCACCCTTAATGGTAACACATTCATGGAGTAAACGCATACACGACTATTCGATGGCTCAGACCCTGATACGTGCCTACAGCAGAGACACGGTTTAAACCTACGTGGGGGATTATCGGTGAGGTGATTTTAGAAGGCGGCACCCGCCGAAGTCGAAGTAGACAGAATCTTCTGGTAAAAAACACGGTCAGGCTTCCATTAGCCTTCAAAGAGATGAAGTCTTAAAGAGACTAAGGCGAAGGGGGCAAGTAACATGTGGTCACAAGCGCGAGTAATCAAAAGAACCCTTCCCGTCTTCGTACAAGGTGCCTAAAAAGTTTACGCTAAGTAGTATACGTTTACGCTATGGGAGATTGTTCATATGAAGGAAGTTTATTGACGGCAGCGTGCCTGTCACAGAAGTTTTGGTGGGAGCTATGCGAAGCAGCTCGCGGGCTAAAACATCTTCACAGATTCACGCGTGCGGTGCGGCAAGAACATCATTAGGCTACTCTGTACTGATGATCAAACCTATTGATGAAGTAACTAAATTTGTACTTGTCACAAAATACAACAGGGAAGGGTGATCGTGATCTCTGTCCTAACGAAATATTAAACTTGAGTTAAGGCGTATTTTCCTGGACTCAAGTCTACAAAATGTAAATGATAATACACCATTTAATAACTACTCAGACTACTGTTTAATTATGGGTTGCTGCAGTCCTTGATATTCACTGTTACAAATTCAAGGCCCAGAGCCCGAGAGATAGTCTTGTACCAGACTTATATTTTATAGCTTTGAATATAAAATCACTCCTTTTACTTGTGCTGGAGGATTTTTTCAACCCCTTCTACGCTCTCCGTAGAAGCGGCAGAGGAGCTTTTTATCGCTCGCCTCTCATTTCAAAAGACGATGTCTGCCGATACTTTGGTTTCTTGCTTATTGCTCCTCATTTTCCATTTCCACAGCCTCAATAAATAATTTATCCTTCTTGCACTTGCGTCCGATCGGTAACCCCCAGTTATCACACTTGCCCTGAAACTTTGCCAAACTTGGCAATCGTTTTCTCGAAACTTAAAAATTCTAGGGTAATCTCACGTTTTGTGGTGTAAAATCATGCCTTTAGTATTCAGATTACATGTATTGTGATCATGACATTTACTACATGAAAATACACTGAGTCTGAAGACATGACTAATCCTATAACCTTGCATGGGAACTGTGACTTACTGGCCATGAGCAACCGGACGACTCCAGGATGACCTTAATTTAACCTTTAACATCTTTACTTCAAAAACACTCCCTATTGCACAAAGTTGGCATTGCAAATTTTCATATCAAACCATATTTAATTAATAAAAATATGAGCTACAATTTTTAAGTGACCAGTTTCTCCAAATTATTTAACTTGCTGATCAGACATGGTGATCCTATCATTTTTAATTGCCCAAGAACATTATTAGCACCCCAAACAATTGGACAGGAGATTATCTTCTCAGAATTCTTGTAGAATCACATTGAATCTTTTACATTTACTGACATGTATTATGATGTGCCGGTGCCCGTTCAATCTCCTGCGGTAAGGGTTCTGTAATTTCCATGCAATCAATGTCGCCATTTGAATCGGCCCTTTGCACACATGCCCCAATTCTCTCTTCCTTGTATCTCTCTGGAAAGCACTCCTGACCCCCAATTTGCAGAGACACTCTATTCAATGCATCCGGTTCACTGAGTTTCAAATCGATTTGAGTCAGTTTCGCACAAAGCGATTTTGCATTCATTGAGGGTGACGATTCCAGGGCCACCTTTGCAAATCCATTTTCAGTGTTTCTAGTCTCTACACCATTGTTTTGTTCAACTTCATCATCCTCAGGATATTCATCAAAGTGATCAGTAACTACACCGTCAACAATGCTAGCGCCCTCTTTCGGATGCTCACTACCGTCAGTGTCATAAAAATAATCTGTACTGTAACTGCTGTTGCTATGACTGTTTCTGTGTGCAGAAGCGAGATCTTTCTTATCGCTCTCAACTTCAGCAGCGTGCTTCAACTCATTGTTCTGCTGATCATGAAGCTGATTTTCTTCCCGTTTATTTCCCTCATCGTTCTCATCACTATCGTCGCTACTAGTGATGTCTTCAGTACTCTCTTCAGTACTGTCGTCGCTGTCGTTCTCTTCACCGCTACCCAGCTCTTCCTTATCCAGACCCACATCTGCAGCGGCTTGCTTGAGTTGCTCTTTCCAAGCCTCTTCCACTTCCATGGCTTCCTCCTTGAGTTGTTGTAGCATCTCTTCCTGTTCCTTCTTCTCCTTGCGCTTCTGTACAATACCGCCACTTTTCAGTGGTGCTGAATTGCTTCCTGTAGGGATAGAGTCAAAAGTTAAGTTGATAATATCGTCAATTGGTCTTTAAAATATTAAAAAGTGCAGACCACACATATCATGTCTCACACATCTATGACAACCAAACTCTCACAATAAAAACGAACACTACACACGCACACACACACATACGAAGGCACTAGTACCACAACACCAAGCTTCTGAGTGAATGAATGGCAACTTATTCTCCACTTCCCCCTTTTACCCCAGTAACCCAACACTTACCCAGACTTCCCAAGTCAGTTTTCTTGAAGGTTTCACACACGTCTGTTTGGCCCCTGAATCTGCTGACAAAATCTAGAGTGCTAGCTGGGCCAAGACAAATGCCAAGGTGGCTGAGAGATAAGTAAGTCTATGACATTAAAAGAAAACAGCAATGGTGATTTTTTTTTATATTTATACTGTAGAGTGACAGAATGCAACATTGGCAATTCTATTTGCAATTCATACTCCCTTTGCAGAAGACTTTATACCTAAATTTTCACAGATGGCTAACTCCATGAAAATGTTGCATCTGCATGAAATTTGAAAGTTTACTTGATGCTTCAAAATGACTGCTTCCTGTAAAGTAATAATAATAATAAATCGTCGGGTGTATTACATAGTGACGGATGTTGAATTTTTATCATTTTACGAAATTAAGGGAAATAGCACTAAATACCAAAATCTTAAAACATGCCAAGTGCAGAACCTTGCAAGCACTTCATTAATTAATAATCTTAATTAGAAATTTGCAATTTTGACGTATGTTGCACAACAGCGACTTTGGTGTATTACACAGTGACGGATGTTGAACCCTCTGTCAAAGAAGTGTATACTTGATTTCCCACCAAGGCTTTTAAATACATTGTAGTAAAGATTCTTATCTTAAATTTATAACGGACACAAGCAAACTAGTATTAATTTATAACATACGATTTAGTGGAAATTTTAGTATTAGATTTTACAGTTCCAGTTCAAAGAGTGAATCGCGGCAATCCAATCAACACCGTCCATATGTATAACCAAAGTGACTCAATTTCGTATTTTTTTTGTGTGAGATATGATGGTTGCCTTTCCATGTATTACTCCATTTATCAAGTAAGGAATCATGATATTAAGCGAAAATAAATTTCCAGTCGGTAATTTCGTGTCTTCTTAAATATCGATTTATTTGTTTGATCGTATGTGGGGATGGTACGGACCCTCTAGAGTTCGCGTTTTTCAAATGCGTTTTTCTCAGAAACAAATATCGTATTTTATTTAAACAATCCTTCACTATGTATCACCTGACGAAAGTAATAATAATAATCCCGACATTTGTAAAGCGCCTTTTCTTCCTCCCGAGGATGCAAAGGCGCTGTTGCATATTAGTATTACGCTGCCTTCAGGACATCGTCACAATCTTCTCTCATCTAGGTCGCAGCGGCCAAGCGCACATCTCTATCAGCACTTGGATTGTCAATATCTCCCCATAACAGCTCCCCCAGATTTCGCTAGGGTAAATTAGGCCCAATTTGATTAAGTATCTTGCCCAGGGGACACAAACACGTTGACTACACCGGGGCTCGAACTTACGATTTACAATGTACACAATAACTAACGATCATTCAGAACCACTTTTGCTTTTGTGTTCTGTAATTGGATTTATTTTGGGAATGGACAATTTTTTGAAAGTATAGGAATACCTGGCTAAAGGGAACCACTCACTGCGCTGGACGGGGGGGTAGCCCAACACTTGTCTATTTAAGAATCTTTTTACCCGCGCCGCCCAATGCCTTTGTCAGTCACACACTGCACAATCACAAAAGGATATTTAAACGTGTGTGGTCCGGGGTCAACGTTTAAGAGCACTTTGTTTACACGCGCGGTCGCACGCGAGGCCGTGGCCCGGAAGGACGACTCTCTGCAATAATCCCAGCCACAGTTTTAAAACCCGTTTAATATTATTAATGGATATGTAGGTTTCAGGCATGGGTATTGAAATGTCCCATCACCAGTCATGCAAAAACATTAAAAGTTGGTTACTTTCTAAATAATAGGGATATTTCTTATTCCAAGTTCAATCTATCTTTTAACCACTGGTCTCAATAAAAATAAAAATTGTTCACTGATCTTTAGTTAAGAAAATATTCCTCTCAAAATGTGCCCCCCGTCTTCATGTTTGACCCTCGGTCCCGCATCACCGTGCATATGAGCCCTCATCTTCTCTGGCATGAATGATTAAAAGAAGTTATTTCCTTTTGTTTGAACAAAGAAGTTCTTCAAGAGGATAATAACAACTTTGTCATATCTATTTGATGAGCAAAATTAACCAAAATTACAAATATGTTGTCTTCAGCCCGATAAATTTTTGATTTTGGCATTTTATTCATTAATTCACATGGGGAAAATTCATGTTAAACTGAACACATTCTTAGAAACCTATAGTATTTCATTCAGATTACGGACAGAGCAAACAAAATTCTGGCCAACAACAAAAAGTATCTTTAGATGCTCAGTGGACAATTAATTTTTCCATTCCACCTGTCAGTCAAATCATTGGTAAAAGCTTGATTTGGATCATTTTGTATCCATACTGAGTGTAAGTGCTATTTGGGAAAAGTGAACTCCCTTCACAACAAGAGGTCTCAATGACTTAATTGTCATATCTGATTTATGTTTCGATATTTATTTAATTTTGGTGGCCAAATAAACCCCCAAGTACAATCTGAGGCAATGCACATTGCTGTAAAGAAATAAACAAGTCCAATAATGGTTCCAAAATGTCCCGTCATCCACATCCGTCAATTTGTGTTTGTGTTCCCATCTCCTAAATTGAAATATGACATTTCTCTTGTTTGGAGTGTCCCGGTTAAGGCTGTGCCATGCAATTTTTTCTGCAGGCTTTGAAAACGAAAAAGCTTAAAATTGTCTCATCCGTTCCCAATGGAGTTAGCCAGGCTGCATATCATTATTTAATATAAAACTCTTCTTGTGTGTGTGTCCATCTGTGTGTGCATGGAGTCTTCTCTCCCACTGGAGCATTGGCCAAATGTGAAAACTTGCAGGGATCCTCCCTTCGTCTTGGGAGGGGCTTTCAGAGTATCAACTTTTTTAAAGACTTTACCTAATCTCCCACATGTGGGCTGATTTCAAATGAAAAAGCCACGGCCCACTTAACTTTAAGCCTAGGGACAGACCGTGCAATGGCTTTACATGGTAATGTTTAGCGTCTATGTTGTATCAAACAGAGAAAGTAAATATTGCATTGGGTACGCTTTTCAAATGAAACAGCCTGTAGGGTAACTACAGACCAATACTAGGAAAGAATTTTGTATTGTGCCACCACCCTATGAATTTGGCAGCCTCAACGGAATAAACTGCAAGTTGAAGGATGTGGTGGCAGAATACTAAATTCATCCCAAATAAGGACAAACAAAAGACAATATGGAATCAAATGAAATGTCTCACCAGCTGCTCTTTACAGTCAGACAGGTGTAAGAGGAGGGACGCTATCTGCTGGGTGGTGCGGTAGTTGACGGGATCCTGATAGTGAAGTAGAAGCGATAATATCATGCCTATAGAGACGTTGGGTCGCTTGACCTTGGACGGTGAGGAATTGCTATGGACGTGTCTGTACTATAATGTGGAGAAAAAAGGAGATGATTACTTGTTATCCATGAACCATACCGTAATCTCATTCCACACTACCCCCGAACTTAGAAAACTGTAATTAATAAGCAACAAAAGAATATTAAAGTTAAACAATAATGGCACATTTTTAAGAGTGCCCTCAATTTTCAAAATTTGAACATTTTGCACAGTTGTGTTGGTAATTGTCTAGTAAACTATACCTGTGAACAATGTTATATGGCCTCCATTTTTCTGATAAAACTTTTAAAATATTATTTTCTCAATTTTATTTGAGAGGAGATTTCTCACGGGAAAAGTATTTTGTTTACTATAAAAGAGAAAAAAGGGGATTCCCTAGAGTTGTTTATGCAGAGTGCACCTGTTTAGATTGCACAATAGGGGAAGTGGGGAATTCCCCAAGGATGCTAAACTTAGAAACTTGTTTATGCTTTTGAGATGAAAACATTGTAAGATCAGGGAATTCCCCCACAAAGTTATATATATGAAGTGATGTAATTCGGGTGATGAATTCCGATTGGTCAGGCTAGGTAAGTTATGTTTAGTGAATGAGGATATGATTTTTTTTTGTAATGATATTGTTAGAAAGGGGAATCTATCTGTGAGTAGTTAAATACTATCACTGGAAGGACTCTCTGCCAGCATCCACTACTAATTAACAAGTAGCTAGAAGATAGCTAGTTTTACTCTGCACTAAGGAGCAGACATGTAAAGTACCTAGTGCCAGGATATATAATTTCATGTGAGCAGAGTTGCTGTAATTATTCTACTACTGTCGTCTTTGAAGCCGAAAGTGGTGTCTGGAATTCAATAGGATTCCAAATTGTGGACAGATAGAAATCGTGGTGATTATCTTGGACTGATATACTGTGGAATATTGTCGTCGAGGGACTTATGTAACCTTGTCGTCTTGAACTGCTGGACAAAAGTTATCTTCAGGACTGAGAAGATTCCAATGGAACATTGCTTGAGGATTTTTTTAAGCGTGACTTTGCATGCTGTCATTTTGGACTCTTCGCTGTGAGGACATGTCATCGTTGAACTGCAACGCTTCTTGTGGAGATTAATGGACATTCTTGTTTGCAACTAAGTATAATCTTAAATATTGTGTGTAATTGTGTAATTTTGATTTATGTATTGTTGTTTGGACATACCAAATTCTTGAACCAATTACAAATCATTAAAATCTGTTATATTGTATAAAATTTAGATCACTTGTGCACAAGGCTCATTATTTTGTGTTTGAAAGGTATTTCTGACCTTTGATGCCTACGAGACGTCATAACAACAACAATGCTAAAAAATGTGTGTTTGTCATAAAAAAGGCGATTTTTAAACTTAAAATCAGGATCCCTGATTGTATTTTTAACGGCAGAGCTGGAAACGCCAAATTTATGTCCATCCATGATGAAATAATGTCATCTCACGGAAAAGGACTCTAGTAATTTGACTTGCCTGAACCGACAGAACTAATGGATGAGCGTAGAAATGTACATGATGCGATTTCCTGGCTATTTCATATTGGAAAGACTTTTCCAGCAGCCATTGAATTATTATCGGAGATCTCCGATATTAATTATTCTAATTACAAAATTCCTTGCTTTGTGACACATAGAGAATTTCAAGGTCTACCATTTACGGGTATAGGTACCACCAGCCTATTGCCAATGCAACTGCACTAAATCTCAAAATATTTAGAAAATTGGTTATTGGCTAAAAATGTGCTATTATTGCTTTAACCTGAACCTTTTAGAACAGCACATATCAGTACATGCTGCCAAAATTTTGCTGTTTTGTGTCCTTCGATAATTTAGGGATTTTTTACAAAATCTGTCGAATTTTACATGATGCTGTGCTGTTTGGTGCACTTGGGCATGCACTTGGTGTTTGAGAACGTAATTATTGATATGCACAAAACAGCACAGTGTTTTGTGGGTTATTTAAGGTCAATGTTACAAAAAAATTAAATATTGATAAAGGGTTTGCCAGGGTCAGATACAAAACCTCTCCGAAAGAAGAGCTGCAGATGTGATTTAGCTCCGCAAAATGGGTAGAAGGGCAGATTTGCTTTTGCGGTTCAATTTGCTCACCAGAAGACTTTAAACAGCACTCTACACGGAAGAAAGCAAGGTAACTGAACGGTCTAAAGCGCTGGACCGTTGGCAGGGTATATAATCGAGCGGGCCTGACTCGAGCCTGTGAAAGGAAGGTTTCTTGGTCATACTCAAATAGTTCCTATAAGGTCAGAAACTTGCATAGTCATGCACAATTAAAATGTAATGTGATTGTGGAATTTCTCATCGCTTCCAAACAAAGCATCAAATGTGCAAGTGTATGCAATGGGTGTCCAGCGGCACATGGTTCAGTGAGTCATGTAAAGCTGTTGGTCCTGTGTGTCAGACAAGTCATTCCTGAGCACATAAAAGTTGTAGATCTTATCGAAAAGAGTAGGGGATCATCCCGGGTCTGTTACCTGCACTTATCACTCTGGGTACCAGAGTTCCTTTCAACCCACTCTAGGCCAGCACGGAAGGGTAGGCCTTAATCCAACATAGGATTGTGTGGTGGTAATGGTGGTGGTGACAATGACGACGACGAGGATGATGCAGGACTTTTGATCATGTGTGCTGATTTATACCTTATGGTAAATCACTCATTATGGAACCAGTGCTGTTTTGTTCTCTTCAATAATTTACTCAGTAGCTTAGCCCTTTGAGTCCTACAAGTCACTATAATTGCTCAGAAATAAAAATTTTTAATCTTTTTCAATTTTTTTTAGATGAGGTTTTTCAGCAAATTGAAGTCTTGGAAATGACATACGGCAGTCCGGTAAGTATGTAATCCTGTTCTAAATTTGAAAAAAAAAATTGGTGTAAATTGAAACCAGTGTTTGAAAATTCTCAAGACTGGAAAAATATCGAAGGCATTGTGGGAAAAATGGATGTAACCGTAGCAATTGCATGTTCACTTTTCTGTGTCTACGAGCACCGAAGTACCCGACAAAAACGTTCAATTTTCTCGCTAGGTTCTATAGGTTAAGACCCAATTATGAAACATATTCAAAACAAAACATAGTAACGGACCCTCTGATGTAAAAACACCCATAGAACCCATTCGTTTTCCGGAAATATTTGAGATTTAGTTTCATTTACACACATTCTCTATGACGCGCATTAATCTCTTGCGCAGTACCAATTTAGATAACTTTCATAGTCTGTAACACAGACTACACCATGGGAAATGCTAATTACCAGACTGCCATAAAAATGACACATGTATATGTGTTACTTGACTAAAAATCAATGTAGCCACACTTGGTTTGTTGCCAGGGTAAGCATTATTAGAGTGTGTCCAAACACAATGGTTCTCAAATAAGCTAGAGCCAGAGATGGGTACAACATCTGGCTGCAAGGTCGTTGTCTGTGCATGGTTGCTCCAACAGTGAGCAGACCAGTAGATGTTCCATTGTCTATGGTGCTGTTCCACAACCACACGTAGTATGGACAATTGATTTTTGTCAAAGCAAGTAAAACAAACCATATTAAGTCATTAACCTACTTTATATACACAAAATCCCAATTACTTCAGTACTGCAAATATTTTAATCACTTAAAATAAGTAATTTCACAATGTATAATGTGACTCTGTGAGACCCATTTTAAATTTATCTGCATATCAACACTATTCATATGATCTTTCCAGTGACATTACTATTTATACCTGTTGTAAAAGATGATCAATCAGGGTCACAAGATCAGGACAAAGGTCATTTGGCCTCGTGTAAGTCCTTCATCCCAAGAACACTCTGTAGTCTTCAGCACTCTGTATTTCCCTCAAACATCTTTGGTGTATCTAGTAGCCCTCAACTATAGATTTTAATAAACAAAAAAATTATCAAAAAGGATGCTGTTTTGATCAATTAGCAAATGCTTACCTCAGGCCTAACTGTCAGCCACTGGACATCCGCCTCGTTACCCGATGACATTTGGCCCACCAACAAGTCCAAAATAACAAAAAGAAATATGGACAGCATTCCCAATATAGGTCATCAATGCTGTGGTCCTAAATAAAAGAAATATCTGACTCCTAGTGACACCTGGAATGATACCTTGCCTTCCATCTGTTGGCCTACATAAGACCCTTTTGTCAATGTGTAAGCATACGAAAGTATGTACTTTTGATCCTCATTGCACTAAAGCTACAGTAAGTGAAGAGTCCAACCAAAGTGTATACTAAGCAATCTGACTGTAAGTGACCCCTGAATAACCTTTGACTACTCTAATGTTACTCCACTAAGACCCCGTTGTTCTCATATATTAGCATACCAAGGTGAATTGGATCCATCACTGCACTAAAATGTTACACTAAGTTGACAAAAAAGTGTCAACCAAAGTACAAATCTATGACACACACAGGCACCATAGACAGACAGACACGCACATTCGCCATAAAGGTCCTTCCGATTGCATCGAACCCCTAAAAATTACGTGTAATTGTGCATTGAACTTATATATCTTGCGTGTTTTATTTGGCCCTCTTTTGAAATGCGGGTATAATAATTAATTAAGAACTCCTAGGTTACCTATTTAAACTATTTTAAAAAATATGTCGCTGTCGTTTGGACCACTAGTGTGTCGCGTTGCGGTTTGTGACTGGGGTTGAAGGTGACATTAGGGTCACCAAGGTCACATGGGGTCACATTAGTCACAGGTCACATGAGTCACACAGGGTCAAAAGGTCCCCCATCCTGCCCCCAACACACCCCACCCTACCCTACCCCCCCCCTCCCTGTTTGCACCCCACCCTGTCGCAGCCCCACCACCCCCCCCCTCCCCCTGCGCAGCCCCCCCCCTCCCTGTCTCACCCCACCCGACCCCTCCCGACACACCTATTTGTTGAATGGGCCAAAGGTCACATAGGTCACAAGGTCACATTAGTTTCACCAAGGTCACAAAGGTCGCACAAGGTCAACATGAGTTAACCAATTCCCATGGGGTCACAATGTCACATGAGTCACCAAAGTCACATGGGGTCACATATGTCCCAATGGGTTACAGAGTCACATGGGGTCCACATGAGTCCACAAGGTCACCCGGTCACATGAGGTTTCAGCCCACCCCTCCCTCACCGACTCACAGCCACCCGACCGCCACCCCACCGCCGACCAACACCACCACCGCCACCCCTAACTCACACCCACCCCAACGCACAACCACACCTCACCCTGACTCCAACGCACCCCACCCTCCCTGACGCACCCACCCCCACCACTAAACCCCCTCCCCAACACCCCACCCTTCCCCCTCCATATGATCACCACAATATGTATTGTATAGTAGTTTTTTCATGTATCAAAGAATTTTGCATATCCGATGTACCGTTTTGCGATACAGCCATTATGCATATTTAATTAGCTCATTGCATATCCTAAGCCTCATGTATCCGGAACTTCAAATGGCAAAGATATTCGGCCCTCCCCAACACCCCACCCGCTCCCCAACACGCCCATCCCCTCACAACACCCCGCAACATCCACCCCTCCTTAACACCCCCGCAACATCCCACCCCTCCCCAACACCCCCGCACATCCCCCCCTCCCCAACACCCCGCAACCCTCACCCCCTCCCAACACCCCACCCCCCCAACACCCCACCCCACCAACACCCACCCCTCCCCACCACCCCACCTCCCCCAACATTGCCTTGCAACATCCCACCCCCTCCCCAATACACACCTCAACTACCCCACCCCCCTCCGACAGGACACCCGCCAAACCCCACCCCCTCCCCAACACCCCCATTCCCCTCCCCAACACCCTGCACACCACACCCCCTCCCCAACACCCCGCAACAACCCCACGTCCCCTCCCCAACACCCTGCAACACCACACCTCCCCCCCACACCCCCTGCAACACCACGACCCGCCTCCCCAACACCCTGCAACACCTCACCCCCCTTCCCCACACCCACCCCTCCGCCAATACCCCCCGCAACACTCCCAACACCACCTTCCAACACCCCGACACCCCACCCATCTCCCAACAACCCCGTAGACACCCCCCCCCCCTTCCCCCCACCTTCCCTCCACACCCCACCCTCCCCCAACCACCCCCCCCCCCCCTCTTTCCCCACAATTGCACCCCCACACCACACCCCTCGCCCCCCACCTCCCCACACCACACCCCCCTGCCCGCTCACCCAGACCGTCCACACCCCCACCATCCCACCCCCCACACCCTTCCCTCTCCCTGACACCCCATCCGTCCCTCTTCCCGTCACCCCACCCCCCCCCCCCCCGTCCCCCCCCCACTCCCCCCTCCCCCCTCACCGCTTGGCCCCCCTCCCCGACCCTACCCCTGCCCCCACCCCCTTCTCCCCCCCCCCCCCTCCCATCCGGTGCCCACCTCACCCCCCCACCCCCACCCCCGCCTATCGCCCACCTCCCCAACCCCCGCCCCCCACGTCCCTCCCCCCTCCCCACCACCGTCCCCACCGCCCCCCCCCGCCGTGCCCCTCCCCGCCCTTTCCCCCACCCGCCCCGCCCTCTCCCCCTCCCCCCCCTGCCTCCCCCCCCCACCATTCTCCACCAACCCCCCGCCCCCCCTCGAACCCGCCCCCCCGCCCCCCCCCCACCCCCCCCCAGGCGTCCCCCCCGTGCCCCTCCCCCCCCCCCCCACTCGCTCCCCCCGCCTCCTTTCCCCCCCCCCCGACACCGCCCTCGCCACCCCCTCCCTCCCCGCGGGGGTCCCCCCCTCCTCACCCTCCCGGCCCCCGCTATAGCCCCCCCCGTAAGCCCCACCCTCCCCTCCCCCCCCCCCCTGACGAACCCCATCCCGCACAACCTCCAACACCCCCCCATCCCCTCCACAACACCGCAACCCCGCCCCACCACACCATCCCCCACAACACCACCTTTCCCCTCACAACAACCCCATCCCCACACACCCCCTCCCCCACAACCCCCCTCGTCCACCCCAACACCCCCTCCCCAACAGACTCCCCACAAGATCCACCCCTCCCCACACCCGCCACCGGAAACCCCCCTCCGCCCAACACCCCGCAACCTCCCCCACCACCACCCCGCACATTCCCCCCCTCCCCCCCCTCCCCTTCCCCCCGCGCCCCCGCCGTGTCCTCCAACCCTCCCACCCCCCCTCCCCCACCCCCCACCCCCTTCCCCCCACCCCCCACCCCGCTCCCCCCCCCCCTTGCAATCGCCCCCTCCCCCCCCCCCCTTCCTCCAACTAGACCCTCCCGCACTCCCCCCCTGCCCTCCCTCACCCTCCCCCCCCCCCTTCCCCACCCCGCCCCACATTTCCGCCCCCCCCCTTCCCTCCACCCCCTTCCCCGCTTCCCGGACCCCGCCCCCCCCTC
>JAMKCH010006053.1:145000-151039 GCA_023653785.1 Ophioderma brevispina
CTATGAATCATAAACAAAAGTGAATGTGTTAGGATCACGACAATGCACCTTTAACCCTTTAAGTGTCGCGAGCGGTGGGAGCGTGACTCAGAGGGTCATACCTCTAAATTTGGCATGTTCTTCACCACATCATGACGGGTGGTACCAGTGATGGGTGGGGGTGGAATCACGGTGAAATAAAAAATATTGAAATTTAATTATTAATTTCCACATTATCATTTTTAATATCCATGGGTGATTGAGATTGTAATTTTAAATAGTGACATGTGTCATGTGGATGTGATGGTTTCTAATTTGATGCCTGTCATTTGCTTGAGTAGAATGTCCACTTGGGGTCCATTGCCAGTGGTTTATAAAAAATAGTATTCACTTACCTAATTTTGTAATGTTTTCTTTTGTCTTTTTTCCTTGCCTTCCTTCTTTTTTTTAATATATTTTTTCCTCTATCTTTCTCTCTATGAACCTTTCATAATATAACCCATAATTCTTCAGCTTTGTCCGCTTGTGTCATCTCTTAAATTTTCGAGGGGGGGGGGCAAATAATAAGTAAATAATTAAATTAACTCCCACAACCTTAATGAAATGTGTTATTACTTTCTGTCTCAAGAGCTTTGACATTATATGCATGTTACATTTTTTTGAAGGGAACTTAAACAACAACAAACTCAGAACGGTCACGTAAATCATCGAAATAAATAGAATGCAAAAATTAAGAATCAATAAAATTCAAATACCATAATTCTAAAAAAGGGGAGAGTATGGCAATGAAATTATACTATTTGTTTTCTCTCATCAAAAGCGGTTAAATGATATTTTTTCATCAACTTTTTTGATGAAAATTGAAAAACCTTCAAGCGTTAAGAAGTTGTTTTGTAAATTATGAAAATAAACGGCATGCAAAAATCAACCAAAAAATGTACAATTGTGGAAACGCCCAGTAACTCCCAAACCGTATGGCGACTGTACCGTTTCAAAATTATAGCAAAATACGCTGATTTGCATATTAATTAGCTCATTGAATGTTTAATTTGCCCAAAATATGCCTCTTCCTTTCCGGCCGCATACCACCTTACGATTTCTCAGCTCTTCGTCCTGATTCTCCCCGTTCCACTTCTTACGTCCCCCCACCCAAAACCACCGTTGCACTCCTATATACATCCTCTTGTCATCAAGCCAATTTCTTCGCTTCCCTCCCCCCACCTTCTCCCCCAAATACACTTTTTTTTCACTTTTTTTCTCCCAATCTTAATCAATTCAAGAACTCTCCAGCCCGCTCCCTTACACAAAGTGGACATCCTTCTACGCAGATAGGAACTCACAAACTTGCACACAAGCCTTGCGGAACATTTTTCATAAATTATGCAAATTAGATACTGAATTAGCATATTTTAAGCCCAAAATCTAATCAGGTCGAGAACTCATGGACTCCGCTTCTTTCCACCTACTTACATCATCGTAGCCCTTACGGAACTCCAGATAAATCGGAAAAAGCAGTGAAACACGGACGGGAGGCAGACGGACACGACAGAAAAGTGATTACGAAAGTCTATGCTGAACAAAGTTTCAGGCAAGACCCAAAAGCTTATTCACAATATTGAGTGCTCCCAATTTGCGGTTTTGTGTTATGAGCCAAAGTCTGTTTCCTTCAGTCCATAGGCCACCGTGTTGTAATTTTCTATCAGTTTACAGACAGAAATTACAAATTGGGAATTCTTACAGATACGACCGAACTTGCAAGTAAAATTGGACACATGGGTTTACTGATATAAAAATCTCAACTTTTTTGAGGTAATTCGGGGGGACGAGGTTGTGGATTCATAAAATGCCCTTTAAATAGTGGCACATTTCCCCCTTACAATGAAAACATTGTACCATATTATGCTTGTACAAAAGTATCCGCAAAAAAAATCCTGCTTTGCTTAGTCTCCACGTGCACACTGACCCTGTTAGTGAAAAAACAAATTAAGGCGTGCCTTTGACAAAGACTAATGGTCTAATTGCTGCATTGCCATGCTGATGAGAGCTTCTAGCCTATAAAGAAGCAGCGGTTACTACCTAGTATAATACTTGCATATTGCAGTGCTGATGAGGTTTTCATAAATAGTCAATTGAGACAGAAAGTAATGATTACTTACCCTGGCAGCTGAAATACTCATTGCCGGCTGATGATTAGGGTTTCTAAATCAATGGAGAACCACAAAGTAGGTTACTTAACCTAGACTAAATACTGTATTGATGAAGATTTCCTGAGCCAAAGATGACCAAAAAGTAGCAGTCACTTACCTGGCCCAAAATACGCATTGCTGTGCTGAGGAGGGCTTCTTGCCAATGGAGAACGAGCAGAGCTCATCAAAACCTCTGTAGTAATCACCAGAACAAATCTGTCCAACCCGATCATCTGCATTAAAGCAAATTGAAAATAATGCAATCTTTTAAAAACAAAGATAGATCGGTGTGCATTTGTGGCGTAAAATGTTATGACCAAATTGTCAACTGAGGAGGAACAAAAATGGCAATTATTACAAGCACAAATTTGAAGTAGTACCTAACTGCACATTATCTTGCCTAGGGGAAGAGAAATGAGGTAGGTTCTGAAAATGAGCCAATAGTGGTGGCGAAAATCCCAAACCACAGTTTTCTGGCTCCAACCTTTTCGAGGCCACTTTTCTGATTCAAGTTTAAAACTTTTCACATTTTGACTTATTATAATAAGTAAAATGAAGTAGGCTCCTGCTACCAATTTTTTCATGCTCCCATCATGTATATAGTTACAAATACAATGACATGACCGGGAGATACATGCAATTTAATCTCTGATTTTTTTACAAGGTGTCTTGTTATGATATTGTATAGGACATTCCCCTTGGGCATCTGAAAAGCAAAGTCTTAAAGGGGCATTTCGTGATCCACAACCTAGTCCCCCCGATTTACCTCAAAGTATTGAGGATTTTTTATATCATCTAATCCATTGGCCCAAGTAAGTATGTGTGCCTAATTCTTACGTGCAACTTCGATCTACTCACGGGAGAAATTCGTAATTTTGTGATTTTCTGTCCGTAAACGGACAGAAATTAAAACACCAGTGGTCTAAGGGCAGCGCGATACCACAAGTCACTCATAACATCAAAAAGTAACATCAGTTTGGAAACAACCTTTTCTTGAGGATATCTCGTGAATCATAAAAAAACAAAAGTGAAGTGTTAGGATAACGAAATGCACTTTAAGTGTCGCGAGCGGTGGAGAGTGACAGTCAGAGGTCAATCACCTCTAAATTTGATTTTTGGGTTTCTTCACCACATTCATGACGGGGGGTACCAGTGATGGGGGGGGGGAGTTTTGTTTTTTTGTTAAAAAAAATATATGAATTTAATTATAAATTTACTTATCATTTTTTTAATGATCCAATTGGTGATTGAGATTGTAATGTTTAAAATGTGACATTGTCAATGTTGATGTGAGGTTTCTAATTTGAGCATTTCATTTGTTTGCGTTAGAATGTCACTTGGGGGCCAGGGCCAGTGGTTTATCAAAAGCTAGTCACTTACTAATTTTGTCATGTTTCTTTGCTTCCTTCCTTCTTTTTTTTAATATATTTTTTCTTATCGTTTATTACTCTTCAGTATGAAATCTTCATACTATAACCCATAAGCTTGTCAGCTTTGTCCGCTTGTCATCTCTTAAACTTTCAGGGGGGGGGCAAATAATAAAAAATAGAAAATTAATCTCACAACCTTATGAAATGTGTTATGACTGTTTTCTGTCATCAAGAGCTTTGAAAATTATATGCATTTTAACATTTTTTTAAGGGAATTCAACAACACAAACTCAGAAAGGGTCATACGTAATCATCAAATAAATAGAAATGCAAAAATTAAGAAATCATAAAATTCAAATACCCCTATTTCTAAAAAAAGTGGAGAGTATGGCACTGAAATTAGTACTATTTGGGTTTCTCTCCTCAAAGCTTTACTGATATGTATTTCACTTTTTTTGATGAAAGATTGAAAACCTCAAGCTTCAGAAGTTCTTTGTAAATGAATGAAAATAACGGCATGCAAAAATCACCAAAATGTACCATTGAAACGGCCCATAACTCCAAAACCGTATGGAGATGAAATTAGTACCACTAGCTTCCTCTCTCGAAGCTTTTAACATGATTTGTAATTTCAACATTTCTTAATGGTGCGCATGCGCGGAGTGTGAGCATTCTGCCTGAACCATGGCGGAAAAACATCTATCTAAATCTCACCTTTCGTACTAGCCTTTTATCAAGGCTTTGATTATTTATTCAATTTGTGCGAGTCCGCCCCTCTCTGGCCCGCTCCAAAGTTCAGTCGTAATCAAAGCCTTTTCGCAAATATTTCCTTTCTTTGTTCTCATTGTTTTTCGGGATTGTTCTTCCGAAACTATAGCGATCGTTGATTGGTCATGATGATGTCATCGTTCGCTTAAAAAGTTCCTAGACTACGAGTTTATTGGAACTGATCAATAACCATTCCATTATTGGGTTTTGGTACCGGTTCAAAACAAAGCGAATATCCGGGGGCGAATACAGCCCGGATCCCTGATGCAGGCCTGAGAATGTAAAATGCGACACTTTTGCTGTCTTGAAAACGGCACGTGAAATCATGGTGGGAATTTACATGCATCTTTTGTCGTGTCAACTGTTAGGACCCGGTGTTCATGGTGTAGGATTATTCGAGCTCCGCTACACGTACGTACTGTGCTGAATATGACTATCAATCATGAGGGGATTTGAAGCTACGGCTACGGGTACTGATGTTGATATGCGCTACATAATTTGAATTTTACAGTCATTGTAGTGAAGGGCGGATTTGTTTTTACCGTAGTTTTCATTGCGCATCGTTCAGCATGTGCGGCCGAAAGTTTAGCCTTAACTTGTGTGTCAGTAATCGGTCCTGTCCAAGACATGGTAATTCCCGAAATTCATGTCTAGACTAGGATTTGCGTGTCCCCCTAAATTCTCGGCTTGAATTTGTGAACTGGACTTGATTTCTGGCTTGAATTTTGGGATGTTCGCCACACTTCACATTTGCGTGGCATGGTGATACGCGGGTCAGGATTCACATTTCAATTTAAATGTTCAAAGCACTTGTCATGTCTGTGAGTGGGCATTTGTGACTGTCCTGCAGTATACAAATATTTGATGAAAATGACTGACTATGTCCCTATCTAGTCTCATATTCATGTGTGTGTGCATGGGAGGGGGATAAGTTTTACTAGCCTTTACTGGTGACTTTTTATTTCTGGCAGAGCGGGGCTACAACTAGCCCATCCGCCATGCATCTCACATACCGTACGGACTCGCTCGCACTCGCATCTTCAAGAACTTCGTCGATTTTGTGCTTTGAATCGTATGCTAATTAAGCCGTTCAAAAATCGATATGGTAATTTTGACTGGCGGCGTCATAGATATTGGCAAGTATCTGAAAACGTTGTCATCGAGAATTGGGCGGTGCTTATGCGATGACGACTACTTGATTGACACATTATGCTTGCACGGGAATACCAATTTGGGCGCAAAGACTCCTCGCTCCGCTCGGCCTCACTCCTCGCGTTCGACACGCGCCTTCGGCGCCTCGCGTGGTGGACAAAATGCGAGGCGTCTTTGACAAAGACTACGTTCTCTCCATCTTCGAAACCGTGCTAGTATTCTGCTTTATTACATCCTTGAGAGCAATTCTTGTACTGAAGTGTGTAGTTAATAACGCAGCTTGGGCAGATTTGTTTTACTGTGTGGTCTACACTTCGTTACGCACTGTAAAAGTCGGCCATTTGACATCGTGGTGACTTTCGTGTTTCCTAAGCGTACTCTCGTACTCTTGTAGCTGGGAAGTGTAATTTACCAAGCGACATCCAGGCAATAACATTGCGAGCTAAGTACTAGTGCCTTGACAACAGCTCATCGCGAGTAACTTTTATCGTAGGGTAGTTTGTCCGTTAGTGTTGTGTTTTTATACTACCTGTTTCACCCCGTTAATTTTTGAGGCAGGAATGAGGGGACTCATTCTGGTTTGT
>JAMKCH010006054.1:0-46452 GCA_023653785.1 Ophioderma brevispina
CTTTTGGACACATTTAAAAGTAGGGGTTTCTAACTGAAAAAGGTCCTAAAAAGTCCCCCCGTGTCTGTAGGTCATATCCATCCCCCATGTTAGAGGTCCATTCACTTGAAGTCTTCATTTTATTAGATAAATAAAACCAGAATCAAAAAAAATATCAGAATCACTGGCATTAACGGTCAAAAGACGGTGACCTCTGACACTGCGATCGTGTTTGTAATTCCTTGGAACAGTTGTAATATTGGAGCTATGCAAGGATATAGGCTTGAAATGGCCATTGTCACAGGAAACAACACTGACATCGTCCCGAAGTCAGTGTTGAAACTAATATGCAGCGATACTACCAAGTGTATCATGTTACCAAAAAATGAAATGGGGGTGGGTGGGGTAACCAAATACTCTGCCTTGTTCTAAAACACGATTGTTGACTATCGTTTAGGTTTCTGTGAGAACTGAAGCATATCTGTGATTTTTGGTAGCCGTCATACACTTGCCACTTCCCCTAAGAATTCACCCGTGTGATGAAAGACCATGAAAATTTCAAAAATCAGTTTTAACATCATTTGCTATTTTTAAAAAAAAGCATGGTAAGTTGTCAGGTTTTCTGACACTTTGTTTGCCAACTTGTGTATCATTGTGAAGTTGGGGATTCATGCTTTTGACTAGACTTTGTCATTCAAATAGATAATCAGATCAAACCCATTTTTATTGTAGTACCTTTATAATATTTGATTTGAATGCTTGGATAATTTGAACCCTGATCTTAGATTCTGCCCTGACCTTGACCTACTCAAACATCACTCAATTGTTGTAATTGCGTCATTGTTTTCATTTGTATCCTCAAAATGATTTGTCCCTTTAAGGGCCACAAACAAATTACCAGTGTTCAACTGAATCACAACTGAAGTAGAGTACTTCTGCTAAGCAGGTAGAGTAAGAATATGTCCTGTACATGCTCAGCATAAGTACTGCATTTTGGTTTACAGCCTGTCTCAAAAAACATGGGTACAATCAAAAACCGATTTTTTTCAATATTATATCTCAACATAATAAAGTCGTATTGTACTCACATTAAGAAGAAAATCCAAGCTTTCCAGGATTTTTCTTTCATCTCATTTGCTTGTTTCAATCGAGAGATAACTCCCGTTTACTGTCGGAACACAAAATCCGAGTTTGTGCCACTTTCTGGTTTGAGTGAAAATGGTGAATGATTTGTTAAACAATAAGTTCATTCACACTTGCGCAGATATAAACATCTTTAAAAAGGGGATTAACGTCACAATTCAACCTCTAAAGTACTAATGGGGGAAGTTTATGATCAGTAAAGTTCTTTCTGGCTTTAAGATAAAGTGAATAACTTTAACATTCGACATACTGTTTTCTTTGTTAGAAGAGAACCATGAACATACAGCCGCCGGCGTACAACAACCTGGAGAGAGATTTTTTATGGTCGTGAAGTATCATGAAACGCCAATGCCTGCCAACATTTTGATACGTTGCTTTTCCAAAGTCAAATTTTAATGGACTTCATAATTAGTAAATGCAACAAGATAGTGCAATATTCTTAAACCATTTCTTTGTTGGATTTGAGTGTTTATTTTGGTTGCAAATTACATTCCTTCTGGCATGATTTTAATAGATACAATTTTGAAATAAATCAATCAAAGTTCCTTGATTGACGTGCAATAACTATTTTGTATTGTTTATTATTTAATGAAAAGAAGATATTTATCATTGAACGATTATTTTGACTATTAAACTTGTGTCATAAACTAGACGTCTTTGTTTTGCTTAATCTGTGTTTTTGTTTCTCATGTCAGGTTTGCAATCTTTTGTTTTGAGGTTTAAGACAGCATGGCATAACTGGGCGAAGCAACTTGCAACTCTGCCGCATGTAGAAGTGCACAAACATTCGTATTTTGGTGTATCGCATTTAAAATTATATCTCTGGATTGACAAAAGCAATAAGAGAAACAAACACCATTAGAAAGCCTGTCTTGTTCTTTAATATTATTCAAGTAAGAAATGACCTTATTTTGGAAATTTCATATTAAACCAATTTTGTTCTGATTGTACCATTTTTTTTGAGACGGCCTTGTATCAGTTCTGTTTCAAGAAGAAAGTACTGAACATAACTGAAAGGCAGTACTTCTGCTTAGCATCCGTAGAGTAAGAATATGTCTGTACATGCTCAGCAAAAGTACTGCACTTTGGTTATTTTCACTTCTGTCGAGAAGAAATCACGCTGAACATAACTGACGGGCAAGTACTTTGCCGGAGATGTGAGAAGAATATGTCTATACATGCTCAGCAGAAGCACTGCACTTTGGTATTATCAGTTCTTGTGTCTTCAAGAAGAAGGCACTGAACGTAACGTGAAGGGCAATACTTCTGCTGAGCATGTAGAGTAAGAATATGTCTGTACATGCTCAGCAGAAGTACTGACAATTTGGTTATATCAGTTCTTGTTTCAGAAGAAAGCACTGAACACATAAATGAAGGGCCAGATTATGCCGACCATGTTTAGAGTAAAGAATTATGTCTGGACATGCCTCAGCAGAAGTAAAGGGCACTTTGGTTATCAAAAAGGAAGTGCTTTGCATTCTCTGGCTTCACATTAGAAAAACTGAGATTGGAATACGGCCTAACGAGAATCAAAGCACGTAATCAATGGTAGTTTGGCAGCGTTGCAGGGCTTCTGGTACGGTATGTTATGTTGATTCAACAATTCCCTCAACTGATCGAGAAGCAGTAATCGCTATTCAATAACCCAAGATTGGGTTTGGGGGATCATTTTTAAAAAAATATGCTTATTTTTTTTTTTTTTTTTTTAATATTTTTAATTTTGTCATCCCCCTTTAATGACTGTTGCATATAAGCCATGGAAATAACTTAAAATGACTCCAGTTTGCTTCTCATTGTCGGACTATAGGTAGAATTTGCTTGAACTTCAATTATTAATGACATCTGGATAACTTTCAAATATACTGGATGAAAATGTGTATTTTCTTTATCATATCCAACAAAGAATTGAAACAAAATTTGGGCCAGTTTATTTCTCAAACTCAGATTTTTTAACAGGAATGGGATCCTAATTGGAATGTTTTTTAATATGACTTACGCCTTATGAAAATAAAGTTAATGATGAAATAGCTAAAACCTGGTTAAGTATTAATGTGAGCTGGTCCTAAGAAAAACAATAATTCATGTTAGGTCATGGAATTGAAGCACAAAATTGGGTAAATTGCTGTCTTCGGAAATGCCGTGCGCCCAAGTCATTGCAAGCTGAAACAGAAACTGGTTGGATACCGCCGAGCTGTTAACTAGCTGGATCACAACTTTGCTTCGAATCTCAGTTAGGTATATTTCATCTCAGTGAAAGCAACCACATGAAGATGCACCATTCATCTTACCAAGTATTTAATTTTTCTGAATTTTGTTTTTGTCCTCTTGCAGTCATGCCGATGAAAGTTCCTGTTACTCGGAGTGCCTGTATTTCACGCATCATCAAGTGTGCTACGGTGCGGCAGACTTATCATGATTTTTGGTCCAAGAGAAAATATAAGGTAAAAAACAAAATTCGCTTCCTGATATATGTAACCACCAGTACAGTCATCACAAAATGAAGTGGGCCTAAATAATGTTATGTACCAGGCAAATGTAGTTGTAAGGATATACCACTGTCTTTTGGAGGTTGATTGCCTTTAGGTACCTGTGAAATGATTTTGGAGAACCCTGTCGGATGTTGAAACTTTGGGGGGGGGGCTCGGGAGAATCTTCAAAATACAATAACATTACGATTATACAAACATTTGCTTTGAATAGCACTAGTACTTGAAGGTACTCAATATCAAGAGTTATTTTGTAATGTAACACAATTACGCTGAAATTTCAGTCTGAAGAGTTGCATTTATGTAAGTCTAATGTTGACCTTAAAACCCAGAATGTCTGCTTTGCATTCAATCACATGAGTAAATTAGCAAAAATATGGATCTTGATCACCAAGTAGGAAATGTTTGAAAGATATGTTGCACAACCTTGCAATTAGAACCTATCATTTACATGAATTATCAACGTAATGGACTAGTTCACTCATAGAAAAGAAGTATAATAGTTTGAGTGTGTTGCATACATAAAGCTCCTTTTTCTGATGTGAGGAACAAAAGGCAATTAGTATCAGTAAGTTGAGATAACTTGATAAAAACTTATCATAGTAGATTTCAAATTAAGTGAGACTTCTGGCATATTGGACGAGGGCATATGGATATTGGGGTTCACTCCCGCCATGCGAGACTAGGCCTTGTTGACATTCAAAGCATATTGGGACCATGGTCAAAAGTTACTGTGCAGAACATGCTTATTGGAAACTGATGCATTAAGTATAAATTGGTATGTTAATGTAATAGAAAGGACTGATTCCATGTTGGTGGGATGTTGAAATCGGCTTTGCCACTAATCAATTGATCAAGGGGTGGCCAAATTGTGACCAAATAAAAAAACTTAGTAGTGTTATGTGTGCATCGAATAAGAAATGCATTATTTCTCAAGTGCTGTGATAAGGATGGCATTTGCAGGTTAAATGTAGTTATGTTCAAATAACAACGGTTAATGAAATAATTGCTGGTGTTTTCATCCTGATATTCATGAAAATCCAAGATATTTCATGTGAAATAATGTATTTAGGTCAAATTTAGTGACTAGCTACATTACTATATATGTGGGAGAGCTTGGACCTAGCGGTTAGGGTGCATTGCATCTGGCCGCAAATTTACCAACAAAACCCGGGGTTCGACTCCCGGTGGGGTCGTGGCACTTGCAGGGATTATTTCGGGTACTATCAATTCGGGATTGATCTGTATACCAGCTATTCGAGTTAAAACAGAATACCGCTATCCTCCATGATTCATTTGGAATTGGGAAAATGGTCATGAAAGCATCTCGTCCTGCAGCGGGGGACGTTAAGCCGTCGGTCCATTGTACAGAGAGTCACAACTATACTGTACTTCGCAGTCAGTGTGAACAGAGTGGGTGGGAAAACTACCGCATGCTTCCCAATCCGCCCCAGCTTTAAAAAAAGCGGGCCATGTCAAGTTAGGAGCGTCCGTATCATGGATACACGCGGCCCCGGATCGAACACTAGTTGAATCAATTCCTTGACATCACCACAAGCATTACCAGACTTGGGGTACGCTAAGAAGAAGTTATGGAGTATCAAAACTTTTTTTACCTGTCGGCCAATTAAAATAATTCCTCTTACCTCTCACAGTGAATGGACAGACCTAAAACTTTTAATGAGGTCCTCACTTTTTTGAAATCCTACTACTGAACTCTAATATTCCATTCTTCGACATAGGAAGGAAAATAGAAGAAAGAAGGAATACTTCTAACATGAGAGCACCCTTATGAAAAACTTCGCCGTTGAAGCTATGTGATTATTTCGTTCACTGATCCGCTAAATCTTCAGTCCTTGAAAACGTTGGACTTATCTGCAATGTTGTTAGTTATGAATGAGGGCGGGGCTCAGGCTACAAACATACTTAATGAGCACTATATAGCGTGCCGTGTGTAAGAAATCTCCCGATCGGGGCTTCTTCAACCAGGGTGGCATGCAGTAAACAATCAAAATTTAGAAGGGTTGAATCTATGCATAACGGAAAATGCACAGTTTATTACACCCATGCAAGTCAAATATGGTACGATTATAAAGGTTAAACTTTCAGATTTGCATAAAAAATGTTGGCTTATGATAAATGTTTGAAAGATGATGAGAAGGAAATAAGTTCGACATATACATGTCAAACTGTAGCGCTCAAAGGCCAAAGAGAGAAAAACTAGATACGGACGATGCAGTAATCCTCTGAAACTTAATCATAATTTCAATTTTGACGCGGGAAAGTAGCCCTCAATGATAGAATGTTTATTGCTATACACTATACGATTGCACTGTGGGAAAATTTATAGTGCCTTCGACACATGTACGTCCCAATTTCCAATGATTCAACAACCTGTCTGTTCGCAAATATTCTAACGTCATGCAACGTCATTTAATGAGCAGCCCTTCATCGGCGAAATCTCCTACACAAGTTTTCCAAGTAGATAGGGGTTATGTGAAATGTATGTACTTAAATATTTAAACCTGCCTACTAAATACCCATTAGACACGGATACCCAGTCAATAGGATAATCTTCTCAATAGATGGGACCATTTATAAATCAGATAGGCTTCCCCGACATAAGATTGTCATTCAAGTAGGAACTTCAGGTGGAAATTTTATATTGGTATACTAGAGGTTTAAACACCACCATTTGATAGAGGGGGTCAACTGCAGCACGTAAACATTTGATTTCAAAAATCAGATCTACGGTTGCGGAGATATTCCAATTTTAGTTCGTACATGAAGCACTTGATAGACACTTTGTCAAAGTTCAAATCTTTTTTTTTCTTTATTTTATTATGGCACCATTCAAAAATAGCATCTTATGTACATAATAAATTATATCTTAAAAATATACAAGATCAGACTAGAAAACTTTTCAGACTTCTTCCTGACTATCGGCAGCTTTAAACATATCATATAAAGAAACATCGATCTTGCGTAATATGAAATAATTGCTACATAGGGAAATTATTAAAAATGGGTACATTTTCATGAGTTTTAAGCATTTTTTTGTAGAAATTAACAATACCCGGGGTAGCTCAATCTCTGGTACATGGTAGAAAAAACTCACCCTGATGCATGTCTCGATGTAATGGTATAGTTTCACACTCTCTAGGATGGATTGTCATACTAATTGCATATTTTTCCTAAAAAGGCAAAAAAAAAATATAAAATTGTCCAAAATGGGGTTACTATAAACGGTAAAGTATTGGGCTGCATAACAAAATTTGTCACGTGCGATATAACCCCTTAATGAAATATTAGCTATTTTCAGGAATAAGCCCCATTCATAAGCACTTTTGATAGACTTAATTTGCATATTTTGCTTAACAATTGCATAATTTTTAAAACTGGTGTTACATATAAACACGGTAAATTATTGGATGCACAATAAGACTTAGGACGTTCATTTTGTGTGGTATAACCCCTAATAAATTATTAGCTATTACCTCCCCCCTCCCCCTCCCCGTCGCACGAAAAAAAATAGGGTCGGTAGGACTACACTACCACGTGATGTGTACATTTTATAAAATCAATGACCCCGTCTCCAAAATCCTGATATGACACTGTGAACACTCCTTACTTGAGGTGTGTGTGTCGATGTGGGGCGGGGGGGGAGAGCGAGAGCTTCATATGCAACACTGCCAATGTTAAACTACAAGTAACAATAGTAATAAACTAGAACGAATCATGTTTTTCCCGAAATTCAAGGATTATTGCACCCCACTTGAAGTTTAAGTTATGTGACAAATTTGAAGGAATGAACTCAAAGGTCTTATGG
Organism: Ophioderma brevispina; assembly: GCA_023653785.1. Classification (NCBI taxonomy): domain Eukaryota; kingdom Metazoa; phylum Echinodermata; class Ophiuroidea; order Amphilepidida; family Ophiodermatidae; genus Ophioderma; species Ophioderma brevispina. The sequence continues at coordinate 7,438 of JAMKCH010006054.1, forward strand.
GACATCGTTGGTTTGAAACTTAGTAAAATACAAGGCTAAACTTGGGGTGGTGGTAACCGACCCCCCCCCCCCATTGGCAGTCAAGACGAAGAGCTTCGTTCACCAATTAATAATATAATATGAACTTAGACGTATTACGTCATACATCCTACAAAACATCATACTCATATTTTATTTATTGAAATGCGAAAGCTTACTTCTTCAAACGCCACTAGAAAGTGAAATAGATCTGGAGCAGGATCTGAACAAAGCGAGGTTGACCTTTGACCCTAAATGACCTTTGATCTCGAAATATTTAGACATATTTAGGATATCATAAGATCAGGCAAATGTCAGCTCAATCAGACCATTTTGTAAATGTGACTTTTGACCCTTATGACCTTGACTCGAAAATATTTTCACATGTTTAGAATGTCATAAGGATCATGTCAAGTCAATTCAGCTCAATTGGAGCATTTTGAAAATTGGACCTTTGACCCCTTAATGGACCTTGACCTCGAAAATATTCAACTGTTTAGAATGTCATAAGGATCATTTCAGTCAAATTTAGGCTCAATTGGAGCATTTTGAAAATTTGACTTTGCCCCCTTAAGGACCTTTGACCTCGAAAAATATTTTCAACATGTTAGAATGTCATAAGGACATTTAGTCAATTTCAGATTAATCGGGAGCAGTTGAAATTTGAACTTTGACCTCTTGACCCATTTGACCTCGAAATATTTTCAACATGTTTAGAATCTCATAAAGGATAATTTTCACGTATAAATGTCAGATTCTCGGACCATCTTTGAAAATTTGACCTTTGGCCCCCTGAATGACATCCATTGACTTGTATGGAATTTATAACATACTATGTGCAGTAGACATCCAATGTCTACCTTGCATATGGCAGATATGATTTGTTAAAGATATTTTAAACCAGGCCGGAAGATGCCCCTTTAATGAAATTGACGCCATTTTTCATTAAGTAACTTTTGGAGGGGGTGTAAAAGTACACCAACTACATAAATCACATGTTCATACTATGTAATCTGAAAAGAAGTAGCTTTTTTAGTGAAATCAGGTTATTGGCCCTGTGACCCCAACATGCACCTTGTGATGAAAATTTATTAAGTAATTTTGTAGGGGGTGTCAAACTACCCCACATTCATGGGTCACGATCATACAATGAAATCTGTAGGAGAAGTAGCGTTTCAAGTTTTTTGAAGAAAAGAAGAAGAAAACTAGATCTGTGCACAGATCTGAACACAGTCGAGAGAATGATGCAGACCGGAAATTGTAGAAGTAGATTTTTTAGGGAAAATTAGGTCTTGGACTCCTGTGACCCAAATGACCTGTGATCAAACTTTCATTAAGTAACTTTTGTAGGGATGCCAACTACACATCACACATGAGTTACGTGATCATACGATGTAATTCTGTAGAAGGAGTAGTGATTTGAAGTGATAACGTAATTGAAGTATTGACCTTTGACCTCTAAAACAATGGGCAAGTGATGGGGTCATGATTGACTTTTATTGACCTCTCATCAAGTATACAGGATGGGACAAAAGATTCTATTTACTTGTTTAAATTTTAAACACAGTAAAGGTCAGTGACATTAGTGACCCAGATGACCTTTGATTAAAAATTAATTAAGTAGCAGGTGTAGGGGTGTCAAATCCACCACATAAAACTACACAACATACAACTACACCACCTTACATGAGTCACGAGACATATATGTAAATATGTAGAAGAAGTAGTGATTTGAATTGTAACGTATTTGAAGAATTTGCCTTTGACCCTAACCATGGGTCAGGTGATGGGGTCATGAATACTTTTATGACTCTCATCAATTCTACAGGATGGATAAAAAAGATTTCTATTTGAACTTGTTTTAAATTTTACACACAGTAAAGGTCATGGACCTTTAGTGACCCTACATGACCTTTGATCAAACTTTCATGTGTGTGTGTGGACTTTTGTGTCTTACAACCCAACACTCATCCCATCTATCCCTTCCATCCCCCTTGCCCGCCCCCCTACCTCTCCCCACTTCCCGGCCCCGCCTCTGCCTCTCCTTCCCCCGATCACACCCCCCCTCTCTGCCACTGTTCCTCCCCCCCTCCCACCTTCAATCCCCTTCCCACGCCCCCCTCCCCCACCTCCTCCTGCCCCAACCCCTTCCCCCCTTTTCCCCCATTCCCGACCCCCCTCCCTACCTCCCCACCACTCTCCCTCTCCTTCTCCGTTCCGCCACCCCCCCACCACAACCCTCAACCCCACCCCCCCTCCCCCCTCACACCCCCCCCCCCTCCCCCCCCCTCCCCTTCCTTCACGCCACATACCCTGTCATCCCCTCCCCCTTCTCCCCTCCCCGTCCTTTTACGCTCACCCCACAGCCCCATCCTCCCCCACCCCCCCCCCCTCTCCCCCCCTTTCCCTCCCCCCACCCTCCTCCCACCCCACCTCGTTCTCACAGCGCCCCCACCCCTCACCCCCCTCCCGCCCGCCTCTCCCCCCATCATTCACCATCCCACACCGGCTCATCCCCCTCGCCCCTCCACACCCAACTCCTCCCCCACCCAAACCCCCCCCCCCTGCCCTACCCATCCCCCCCCCCCTCCCCACACTCACCCTAGCCCCCTCCCCCCACCCCCCTACGACTCCCTCCCCCACCTCTCCTCTCTTCAGCAACCCTTCTCCCCTCCCCCCCTCACCCCTCCCACCCCTGCCGTCCCTCTTCCCCAACACCGCCTACCCACCTCCTACCTCCCCCCCTCACACTCCTCCCCCATCAACTACCCCCCCCCCCGCACCATCACCCTCCCCAACTCCACACCCCCCCCACTTCCCCTCCCCCCATTCGCCCCCCCCATCCACCCCCCCCACTTTTCCCTGTTCCCACCCCCCTCCCCCCATCCCCCCTCCACTTCCACTTCCACCCACTGCCCCCCCTCCGCACATCTCCCCTCGCCCACCAAAACACCCCTCCCCCCCTCACCCTTATGTCCCCCCCACCATTTCAGGTCGCTCCCCTCTTCCTTCACCCCCCCTGTCCCCCCTTCCCTTGTATCCTCCTCATTTCGCATCGCTCCCCCCTTAACTACCCCGTCCACGCTCCCCCCCACCCTCCCTACGCCCTCACCCCTCGTACCACCCCTGCCCCGCTCGTTTTCCTCCATCCCCCCCTCCCTCATTGCGCCCCTCCATCGCCCCCCGTCGTCCCAATTAACGCCCCCCAACTCCCATACCCCCCGTCCCCCCTCCCCAACTCAGCAACACCCCTCTCTATCACTCTCCTCTCTTTCCTTCTCTCCTTTCTCCCGTTCCGCATCAATCCCCATCCCACCCCCCCCCCTCCCCGCCCCCCCTACCGCCCCCCCTGGCCCCTTTTTTTAAAAAAAATTCTACCCCCAACCACCCCCTGCCCCCCCCTCCGACCGCCTCCCCACTCCTCCCCCAATCGGTCTACCTTCCCTCCCCCCCCCGTTCCCCCCCACCCAACACCAAACCCCCCCCCCCCTCCTTCTCCACCTTCCTTATCCCCCTGGTCCCCCCCTCCCCAGCTCCCAACCTCTCCCCCCCCCCCCCCCAGCTCATCTCCTCTCTACCCTATTGGTCCCTACCGCCCCCTACCCCCCTCTGGGCCTCCTATCCACCTTTTTCCCCCCTCTCCCTTCCCCCTTCTTGTTCCTCCCCTTCGGCCCCCCGCCCATCGTACTACACCGCCCCCCCCCACTTATCCCCACCCTCCCTCACCATTTACCCCCCCTTTCCCCCCTCCAAATCTCCCCCCCCACCCCCCACTTTCTCCCCCCTCTACTCCCCTACTACCCCAACCCCCCCATTTCCTCCTCCGCCCCCCCCTCGCCACCTCAAACCCCTTCGATTCCGACGTCTCGTCTTCAACCAATCTCTCAGCCCTCCCCCACCCCCCAGCACTGTACTGTACGCTCTTTTCGTCCCCCTTCCTTCCCATTCCCCCTTTCACCCCCCATCTCTCCCCCCCCCTCCTCCCCCTCCTATCCCTCCCTCATACTCGCACCCCCCCTCCTTCTCCCCCTACTTTACCTCCCTCCCTTTGCATCTGTCTTTTCCCTTACTTCCCTCTTACTCTCCACCCACGTTTCTCTCCCCCCTCCCCCCCTCCCGACTCCCCCTCCCCGGGGATGTCAGCGGACACCACCATACATGAGGTACGTGATCATACTATGTAATCTGTAAAAGGAGTAGTGATTTGAGTGTAACGTATTTGATGTATGTTGACCTTTGACCCCCTAAACCCTGGGTCAGGTGATGGGTCATGATTGACTTTTATTGAACTTTCATCAAGAAACTACAGGATGGGATAAAACGAGTTGCTATTTGACCTTGTTCTAAATTTTACACACAGTTAAAGTACTTTGACCTAGTGACCCGATGCCCTGTTGTCAAAATTGCATTAAGTAAAATGTTGTGGAGATATCAAGCTGCATCACTTACATGAGACACGTGATCGTACTATGTAATCTGTAAAAGGAGTAGTGATTAAAGTCGTAACGTATTTAGGTATTTTGACCTCGACCCCTTAAATCATGTGTCATATGAACAAATCATAATGATTTTTTGTCGTGTTGATAAAGTTCATACTAGATGACAGCAGTAGTTGTGAGATTTGAGTAATTATATTTTTTGAATGGTTAACGTTGTTTATCCCTGTGACCCCATGTGGACCGTTTGACACCAATTTGGTCAGGTCAACGTTTCTGTGCCTTTACTTGTCCTTGTGGACCAGTTTGGTAAATATGGGATGTTCCATGTTGACGATCTTAGATGTGGACAGACAAGAAAGAAGAAAGAAGAAGAAAGAAAAACCGTACAGAGAAAAGAAAACGTCGAGTGCCTCGGACTGTTGTAAACTAAAACTCTGTTTACAGATCTGAACACAGTCGAGGAACTCGAGGAACCAGAATTGTAGATGTAGCATATTAGTGAAAATACGGTCTTGGACTCTGTGACCCAAATGGGACCTTGATCAAAAATTTCATTAAGTAACTTTGGTAGGGGGTGTCAAACTACCCCACAAACATGAGCCAAGTGATCAAATTATGTATCGTAGAAGGCGTTAGTGATTGGAAGTGTAACGTAATTGAGAGTATTTTGACCTTTGACCCTAACAAACCATGGGTCAGGTGATGGGCGTCATCATTGACTTTTATTGACCTCTCCTCAAGTACTACGGATGGGCTAAAAAGATGTTCTATTTGACCTGGTTTTAAATTTTTACACACAGTAAAGGACGTTGACCTTAGTGACCCCAGATGACCTTTGACTCAAAATCTCATTAAGTAAACTTTGTGGTGGATGTCAAGCTGCACTAATACAGGAGTCACGTGATCATACTATGTAATTTGTAAAAGGAGTAGGTATTTGAGTTAACTTAAATTTGATGTATTTTGACCTTGACCTCTAATCATGTGTCATATGACAAAGTATTAATTGACTGTTTTGTAGTGTTGACCAAGTCCTACAAGTTGACGGTATTACTTTTGAGATTTGAGCTAATTCTAGATTTTTTGAATGGTTAACTTCTTGACCCCCGGGGACCCTATCGTGCCTTTGCCACCAATCGGGTCGTGTCAAAGGTTACTGGCATGTACTTGTACTGTGAACAGTTTTGGTCATATGAATGTCAATGTCGGAGATATTAGCATGTTGACAGAAAGAAGAAAGAAGAAGAAGAAACCGTACAGAAGAAAAACACAGTCGAGTTCCTCGGAACTGTGTGAAAAAATGAGTGAAACTAAACCGGAGCGTGCGTCATTGGCACTCAAGAGCTGTCACTCACAGGCGTAGGGCTGTTGTAAGCATGCCAATGGCCGAAGATTTTTCCCTTACATTTCTTTTTATTTCCACGCGAGGTTTGCACCAAATTACTGCGGGGAAAAAATATGTTCTTCTTCATATGAAAGGAATTTATACATAACTTGATATTATTGCAAAAATGATATACTTAGTACTGAAAAAGACTGCTAAAAACTTTAAAAATCCTAGCTTTTGGGTCACACTGTAAATTTGGAAATATCAAATATGGCTGAGAAGCTGATCATCTGAACTGCTACTCGCAACTCCAATCTTCGAAGCGAATCCGCCAATCACAGCGAGCAGATTCCACTTTTCATTCATAAATCATATTTCGGATATTTCACGGAACCCTCCGAAGTGTGCCGAGTAGCCGCGCCCCAAGGCTATATTTAGCGTGTGTTTTCAATTGGACACGCACAGTGCAGCAGCAAAGAGGACAACTTCTTTAAATCACCCATCGTGGATATTTCGCCTCAAAGAAAAGTTGCCAGTTTCTCTATAGCCGTTTACGGAAATTGGGATAGAAGAATATCATGCAGTGCTAGAATTTGAAGAGGCTGAATCTGGTCGCAGCAATTATTTTGCTACATGCTTTTGTTTTGGGGAAAAACACACAAATTAAAAAATTCCAAGAGTTGGTGAGACCCCGCACAATCTGTTGCAACGGTGTTCGGTCACGTTACGTCCGGTGTCGTGTGGACTGCCTACTTCCAGAAGAGTAAACCTATTTTCGACTAGACCTTGGTGTTAGACTCCTGCACAAAGGAACATAACATCACAATTGGTGTTTTTATTAAGAAAAAAAAAAAAAAACAAGTTTTTTAAACACTGCTTCAATATATTTAAAAAGAAAACTGATATAATATTTCTTCTCATTTTGCTGTGTGAGTGCAAGAAAGTTCTATGTGTACTAGTTTGTTCACTCAAGTTTAGGAGCCGTCTCTGCATTCGCTGTCCTGCAAGGTCAGCATGTTTGTTTCTAGTGCGAAACCTACACGCACATTGATGTCACCGCTCAAACGTACCACATGACAAGAGTATCCACTCTTGCAGTTTTTTGCCTATCCTTGCATTGGTAGTTTAGGGCTTCCCTTAATATGTTTATGAATCAATTCTCAGGCTTAAAAATCATTAGTAGAAAAAAAAACTCCTATACTTACAATTGGGCATGGAGTAGTATATACACTTAATTACATAAAAGTATCTCATGTTGACTACCTCACTATGGTTACAGTATGCTCATCCACACAAGGACACAGTTCAGTGGGTTGTACGTGTACAACATGACATGAACTAAAACCTTGGGTGATCTAGGTATCATATATACCTACAAGAAACCATGGGGTATAGGGTCTCCGTTCTAAAAACATTGGTGCATGAAAGCTCCGACTGGCCGAGGAAATGTTACTATCTCCATAGTGCCTTTTTGGCCTATCCTGGATGCTTCAGGCTTCCTTTTTGTTTTTCATGTAATCTAAGGTCTCTGCTTCACCTCGTGGGTATAGAGAGTTGGGTTTGTACAAAGCAATCGCCACTATGTGTGATTGTCCATGTTTGCCTTCGTTAATGACTATATATCTTGTTTTTTTATTACATTGACACCTTATACCATGTGGTGTAATTGTACGCATCATCATCAGTTATTGACAACTTTTTTACACGCAATGTTAATAAGATGTCAGTTCCATTGACTTTTTTAGGTTTTTCATATTTTGATGAGCATTTACGTGCAGTCTGACTTCAGACGCGATATCATGGAACACCAATAATCTTGTAGTTCTTCTGTAATGCAACCAGTCAACCAAACTCCCATAGTTGTATAAGGTCAATGCGCAATACTAATATTCCATTAAATAAACTTGATACAAATATGGCACACTCCCAAGTGCGTCATGCGTGTTTATAATGTATGTGATATGGTCCATTGACTTGTGTCTACACTCACGAGAGTGACAGATGTATTGATAAAACGTTTCCACTCGGTAGATTCTGGTATAGGTTAAAACCTTTCCTTGGACCCGGACAATCTGGCTAGAAATCTAGACACAGGCCATTCAGAATTGCTATGTCTCACTAGCTTGAGTATGGGTCATCTTCACTGGCTAAAACAATGGAACCGCAAGAGCGAATCTGGGCTATAAAGTGACCCAAGTCCGGGTTAAGTTTATCACATAAGTCAGTAGTTTTGAAATGGCTTTGCAATGATCACTTGTTGCACCAGTCTTTTTTTTACCTTCTTCCAGAAGACCACGCTTTGTAGCCCAATGTCTTCATCTGTGCAATCTCTAGTGTTATTTAATGAGATAGGTGTTTTGGACTTTGAGTCGCACTTCGAAGCTTGGAAGTAGGAATTGCAATAATATGATCAATGCATGTGAGTGTTTTCTACCACATTTGTCCCTTTTCCCCCCTTTTTTGGGGAAAAAAATTGTATTGTGTCACCACCCAATGAATTTGGCAGCCTCAATGGAATAAACTGCATGTTGAAGGATGTGGTGGTAAAATACTAAATTCAACCTTCCCCAAAAAAACTTATTGGTCAGTATCACTGTCAGTTTGTGAATGCCCTGGTCTCACTATTACTATTACACATCCTCATTTTGTGATTAAGATTTTATCTTGTTTCTGTTTGTAACATATGAGAGGATAGAATAGGTTTCACACCGGTAAATACAAATCTTATTTGTTCCTGTACAAAATGGGCGAGATGAAAACATTTTCTCCTCAATGGACCATCTCAGACCTTAAAGCTAACATTCTGAGCTTGTCTACGTCTTTCAAGAAAAGTGGGATTCCCCACGTGCTATATTGGTAAAATCAATGTGTTCACTAGCCTTGTTCAAGGCGCTCTACCAACTTCATTCATTGGTTTACATGTCTGATGCAAATGTCACAGATCGAAATCATACAAGTGGAGCATATTCCCCTCCCTAAAACTAAACAAATATGGCGAGAAATCACTCTATTAAACACCTAATTTGAGGCCTCCAATTCCACCTGGCCTACGTTCCATGCTTCCACTAGCATGTTCAATAATTTCAACCACAAGCACTGCACCTGACCACAACAAGTGTTTGTGGTTTGATACCTAGACTAGTAGGATCCTGGATCAGTAGATCGTGTGCACAACAGACCACACACAGTGTACCATTTCTTTTTAATTTAATCTTTCTCTAGACAGGGTAGCCCCTTCATTGCTAAAGCACTGATTTCAAATCTGAAAACACAATGTTCAAAATAATGTCAATAATAAATGTCAATAATACAATACAGTGTGAAAAATAAATAGCAAGTTTGTCAGTTCTTAGCAGACAGCCTTGATCAAGGCTATGTGTTCATATGCTTAAAGAACTTTTTTTAGAGAGAGAAAGCTGCTTTGTATAGCTGGAGATTTTCCGGGCATAGTGCTTATACAGATTGCACAATAGTATGATAACATGAGTGTGCTTTCCTATTGGACAATGTTAGACTAAAGCTCCGTTTACACTGGGCCAAAAGTCGGAAGTGAATTCGATTGAGTCATCATCAATTTCACTTTGCGTGTAATTTTTGCGTGAATGCGTGTAAACACACGCATTCATAATCGATACGACTTCAAAAAGTAGAATTGTTAAGTCGCTTTTTAGCAACTTACTTGTGAGTGAATTTGAATAAGTCGTCATTGAATTCAAAATTTTTGCATTATAAATGAAACATGTAGGCCTAATCGATTTCATGTCTACTGGTCGTAACAAGTGACCCGCCTCTGTGCATTTCCGGCTAATCACCAAGCAGTGCAAGTGTGCTTCTAAACAACTGAGCATGAAGGTATATAGTGTGGTCATTCCAAAGAATTTGGACTTCGGCATTGTTTTCTTTGTTTTCTCTCTACTTTTGCCATTAGTTTTGATCATGTTTAGGCCTAATTTCACAGAAAAGCTAATTACGACCGCCGAGAGCAACCCAAAAGCGTCAGGCCGCCATGTTGAAGATCGCCCAAAATCTTTGTTGAACCGGAAGTCAAACTTCTCGATAAGTGAGAGCTCCAACAGACGTAATTTTCAGAAAGCGAATTCAGAAATCGTCTTTCAGTGTAAACACCTATTACTTGATATAATTTATGCTAATCCTCAGTCGTAATTCAAAAATAATTTCGAATTCAATTTGACTTTTCTCTAGTGTAAACTTGTTATAAGTTTATACATGGTGCAACTATTATGGGGGGAAGGGGGGGCATAGTACGGTGGATTAGAAATAATGCTTCTGCTCACAATATAAGGGCCATACTTCTGAGCATTATTAATTATGAAGGCCATTCTATCAAGATGAAAACTTTTATAAGTCGAACATCGCTCTTTAAGTAGAGACCACTTGAAATCCATCTAATCTGGGGCTATCTGGTGGGTGATGCATTTAAGTCAAAGCATTGGCTCTCCTCTGCTTAAACTTTTCCATTGGTATTTCATGTTTGAAAGATAGTCAAAAAAACATCATTTTTTGGCAAACAGGCTTTTCAAATCTAAGTCATGCAATGCAAGTTGTGCTAACCATACCAGTTTTTCTGTCTTTGTCAAGACGGTGGGAGGGTTAAGACACGATCTCCTTCGATTTGGGCATATGGGGATTTCCATGCCTACGAGAAATAGCTGCTTGTGGTTAGTCCTGTTTTGTGTCTGACTTAATGTCGTAGAACCATATCTTGAGACCCTTCGACAAAAAAAAAACCAAAGTGACCATTTTTTTTTATTTTCAGGCAAAGTGCTCAATTACCCATTCTTTATGAAAAATAACACCCATAGATATCTAATAAATAAAAAAGTTATCATTTTAGGTGAAGTTTATTGGGTCACCCTGTAGTACCCAGGCAAGCAGAATACTTCACCTGTGGCCAGTGGAAAAACATTTCATAACATAACAAAAGTGCTAGAGCGTAGAGCACGTAAAAATGTTTTTGAGGCTTGACCAGTGGACGAATAATTCATAACAATATCTCGTAGTTGTTTGTCAGAGGCAAGCCTGAAATGCTCTCATACTGTGCTATGGTAACCCTTTCATATCATACATCTGCAGATGTACAAGGCAAGCAGAAATGCTTTAAGGCTATGACCAGTGCAAATAAATTCATAATATTGTCTGCAGATCTCAGAATCCGTCAGGCTATACATCAAGTTGACATCCAAAAGAAATTCTATAACCTGTACTCTGACAATTGATACAGTGGCATAGCCCTGTATTTTGGAGACAGGGGCATAGATTGGTGAATGGGTCCGACACATGTAATGTGCCCCACAAAACACTTTTTTTAGGACGACGAAACAAGCCGGTCGAACTGGATGTTTTTTTAAAGATATTCCGATTGCCTCGAAATCCTTGGGGGGGGGGGATTTAGTACACGTATTGACTGATTGTCATAAAGCTCGTGACCGCTGCAGTATCACTGACCACGCTCCATATGAATTTCCGACGGCCGTAAGTAACCGATGGAACAATATTGTCAGTGCTACGTTCCCCATCCCAGGCAAATGTCAACCATGCTAGCATGGTACGCCATGGTCAACCATGGGTAGAACTGTGCTTTACCATGGCCAACATGCTTTACCATTGTCAACCATAGGTTTGAGCAATGCAACCACAGTCCAACCCTGTTGACCATGTTTGAACCTTTGATTAATGGTCATTTGGCATGGGTGACATTTCGCCTGGGATGCTACACCTCTATTTGATAATGAATGATTCTTGGGGGGTGTGGCCCAAGTGGCCAAAAGTTTTACCACTATCTATCTGATCCATGTATAATCTACCATTTAAAAGGATCCATGGTCATATTTGCCTAATAGCCCCCCCCCCCCCTCCGGTCCCCAAGGAACCCCAGATTTTACCGGATTGTGTGGTCAACATTTTGTATCAGAAAGCTACTATTTCTCATTTACCCTGTGAAATCTTAGGGCTAAAAGGATGTTTTGTTTTGGAGTTATGAACAAAAATGTGCTCCATTTTGGTCAATCACATATTAATTTTACAGAGTAAGTCTAAGGGACTTACAAAGCATGTTTTTAGCGTTCACATCAAAACGGCTTGGAATATCGGTGCAAACTTTACAGATGGGGTTTAGGATGAAGGCCATTCTATTATCCCAAAAATTATATAATTTCAATTGGGTCATCCCCCTTTAACATCAGTATGACAATCCTGTCATCCAGAGGGTATTTTGAGTCAATCCCAAAATGCACCAGTTTTGGGAAATTTCACCTCAATAGGGTCATGTGATCCCACAAAAATCCTATTCTTAACACATAAAAATCCTGACTTTAATGCTCATTTTGGCCCACAAAGCATTAGTACTTAGGGAATTTTTTGCATAATTATGAAATGTCTTGTGGTTCTTGAACTTTTGGAACACTTTTAATCCCTAAGTACTGACATGTGTTTTGTACAGTACAGTATAGGCACATTGCAATGCATCATGGGATTGATTCCAAACACCTCTGCCTGTCATCTAACCTGTAAATGACTGCTTCAAACACTGATATAGAGCTATCCAAAAGTTATATATTTTTAGAAGGGTGGGCCTATGATGCATGATTCTAGCAGAATCCATGATGATGCGAAACTCAATTCAATGCATGTGAGGATCAAGTAAATGATACAACCCAAGAAAGTAACTTGACAAATATTATTTAGAAGCTCGGAGAAACTGGTGAGCACAGAATTAAATAAAGACAAAAAATACACGGCCTTGAACCCGGTCCTCTCACTATCTGGCCGTGAGAATTACCACTGGACCACAGAGGACTGTGTTTACGTGGGTAGCAGAGAAACGAGTGCTAAATGTATTAGGTATTCAAACTATCCAAAAGTTAGCGCTTTATAAATGCAAATGGCACTCCCACTAGTACACATACAATCTCAAGTTCCTGCACACACTGAGATGTTAAATTTGTGCTTTCAACAGTCAACTTCTGTTTCATTGGATAAATTCATGCGGGCAAACACAGTCATTATCTGAATCAAACAGTGCAAGTCCGGGTTGATATAGCCCGATTTACAGTTTTACAGCTTCCTGACCTAAATATGAAGTAGATCTCCTTATTTGATCTGTGATTTTTAATTATCATTTCTCATTGGGTTTCTTTGCAGTAAGCACTTGAGTTGCACTTTTTGTGATTAATATTTTAAGATTTGATTTTTGTGTTGGCAATTTTTTTCCTCCCCTTGAGGTCATCCCAGAGGGTGTATTCAGTCAATCCCACAATGCACCAGTTTTGGCAAATTACACCTCAATGGGGTCATGTGATTCCATAAATCTATTCTTAACACATAAAAACCCTGACTTTTACGCTCATTTTAGCCCAGAAAATGTTAGTACTTAGGGAATTTTTAGCATGATTATAATTGGTCTTGTGGTTCTTAAACCTTTTATTCATTTTAATCACATTTTATATCCCGAAGTAATGTGTTTATTAGAGTACAGTATAGGCACATTGCTTATGCATCATGGGATTGCTTCAAAATGCCCTCTGAGGTCATCCACAATGAGGCTGGAACGGGTTTTGCTGTAATTACAACAATACTTGTCGAGGCCTTAATATGTGGGCTGCCATCAGGAAAGATAAATAAATTTGAAAAGGTCGCTCTCTAAACGGACACACAGGCCCCTCAGGATTTAAAATGAGAGCGTCCCGTTCTGCATCCAGGACAGCCCTGTTCACATGAAAGGCTTGTTTAGGTAACTTTTTAGAATTTAAATATACATGGTCTATTGAGCTACTACTTTCATAACCGCGGTAGTTTTGATATGTGACCTGGATAAAAAGTGCTGGACGTTAATGTTTAAAATTTGTAACGGCAGAGAGTGGCTTGTTCAGGATGTCCTGAAAAGGAAATCAACTTGTAGAGTGTTAACTGCTAAAAGTTGGAACATAGAATACAAGAGGGTGTTGTTTTGAACCAATCCCAGACTGCATTGCAATGTACCAAAACAACTTTGCTTGTACTAAAACCCACATGTCAAACTTTAGGATAAATGTGTTCCAACAAGTTAAGAACCAGATGGACCCATTTCATAATAATGCTACAAATAACCTATTTGCTATAATGCTTTTGTGGGGCCTAAAAAGTCAGTGTTTTTGTGTGTTAGGAAAAGGATTTTTGTGGGATCACAGGACCCTACTGAGGTGAAAGTCAACAAGGTCCCACTCTACTAAACGGGGACACAACGGCACACTCAGGATGTTAAATGAGAGAGCGTCACGTTCTGCATCCAGGACAGCCCTGTTCAAATGAAAGGCCCGTAGGTAACTTTTTAGAAGTTAAGTACATGGTCTATTGAGCTACTACTTTCATAACCGCGCAGTTTGATGGGGACCTGGATATAAAAAGGTGCTTTGTAAGTTAATGTTTAAATTTGTAACGGCAGAGAGTGGCTTGTTCAGGATGTCCTGAAAAGGAAATCAACTTTGTAGAGTTTTAACTGCTTAAAGTTGGAACATAGAATACAAGAGGGTGTTTTGAACCAATCCCATAATGCATTGCAATGTACCAAAACTTTGCTGTACTGAACACATGTCAGTACTGAGGGCAATATGCTCATCCTCAAGGACACAGTCTAGTAAGCTATAAATGTACACATATGATATTAACGGCCACAGTAATAATATAATGCTTTATAGGCCTTAATTTAAAACCTTTGGCTCCAGCAGGAGGCTATATTTGCTCAGTTTCACTTGTTAAAAACTTTCAAATATGCATTTTTACTAGGAATCAGGGGAGCTTAATCCAAATGAATCTTTTACCCAACGCCTATTGTCTCCCCAAATGGCCACTTAGATGTTTACAACCCACCTGAAACAGTAACGAATGTGATATCAAAAGAAGAATACCCTGTGTCAATGCTAATTCAGAAGGTGGTTTGGCCTCGATTTGTATTTAATGAGCCCATGGACAAATATTACCACTCACTGAAACATGGTTGTGCACTTTTCATTTGAGATCTATACCGTCATTCATATATCTTGTATTGATTGGTTTTAAAAGTGGAACAACATGATCAAATTTAAACATACCATTCTGCAGAAAAAGACTATTTACGGCTCTCAAAAGAACTATTTATGTACGGCTCTCAAAAGAACTATTTGCTGCTTCCAAAAAAGACTATTACGGCTTCAAATTTTAGCACCATGTCAGCCCTGTGTAGCATGATCATCAACAACAAATTGTCAAATGGATACACGCGAAAATGCAGTGAGTGACGGTACGGCTACAAATCAGCCAACCCCGTTCCAGCTGTTAAAGTGACAAGAAATGGGACATGACAGTGTGAACACTAAAAAGCAGAATAAGACAGCCTTGTCAATGTTTGATGGGGGTTAGTCTTCTGTAAAGTAGGGTTGACGACAAACAACAGCAATATTGAATGCTGGCATAGGTCATGTTGGTAGGCTAGGCTAGGCTAGGCTAGGCTAGGCTAGGCTAGGCTTAGGCGAAATCTAATTTACCTCATTCGTGTTTTAAATCTTTTAACCAATCAATGACAATGAATTATGAATGACGTATATAAAACAAATATATCCTGCATTAGGCGAGCCTCCTGTTCAAAACGATTGGCCCTCGGTGACTGATAGTGCTATTTTGCTTCGGGGCTGCGCCCCTCAGAAAAATAGCACTATTGCAGTCACCTCGGGTCCATAGTTTTAACAAGAGTCTCCATATCAGTATATATTGTATAATAGCACCTTGCTGAACAGATAGTAAATAGCAAATGTTCGGGGATCTGTTTGAGAAAAAAAAGTTATGTAAAAAATAATAATACTTATGCTAATACTGGAATTAAGACAGCAGAAAATTACATATTAGTTGTATGAGGTGCTGTCTGTAGTAAAATCCTGTTACAGACGCTTGTCATACAAAATTTTTTTTTTTAATATTGGGGTAAAAAATTCACTGGAAGATAGCTAAGGAAAAAGCTCACATGTTAAAAATAATCTTTTGTATTACTTTGTTTTAATCACAAAATCTACTTCACGTTAGGTTTTGTTTTGTTGTTTTTCATTTTTGTTGTTTTGTTTTTGGTTTGTTATTTTTGGGTGGGGTTGCACCCAGCATAATGATGACACTTGGTAATGTGGGTAATGGTATTAACCTATGCAATATGCAAAGTGATTAAAGTAACATGCATATTAATAGCTCATTTGCATTTTTGTTCTGATTAGCGGCCCATATTCTGTGAATATAGGAGCTGAAGCAAAAACTGCTAAATTTCTAGCTTGCTTATCATATATTCCCACATCCAGATTGCACGCCAATCAGTGTTGGAACAATTTGAAGAATGTACAATGAGCAATTTTCATTTGAATTTAGTAATTGCCATCAGAAGAAAAAAATTGCAATCCAGAATAGATAGAATGCTCCCAATATGTAAAAATGAATGATTGACAACACCACAGAGTGAGTTGGACATTCCTATAAAAGTCTGCTTATGCACAGTAGGTAAACGCACAAACTACAGGCTGGGATGTTCTTTTATTCATAACTTGTTATTTAGACGCAATTTTAAATCTAAAAATGCCTGATGAATTGCTTAGGAAACAGTGAGTTTGTTATGATAATGATCACGACAGAGGTATAGCGTTCCTTAGCTAAAAAATAAAGTATATGAAAGGGGTCGCTACACCAGAAAGAATTACAAGGTAGGTCACAATTTCCAAATAATAAAGGGGGATTTTCTTAAATCCCCTACAGAAAAAAACTACCCACCATGTGAAGTTAGGTAAAATCTTTCACATTATTTTGGATTGATCCTAGTAAGAAGACATTAGTAAATATAATTTGCAACCAAATTGTTAGTTTTATTTTTATTAATAATTCAGGATGGCCCACCTTTTCAATTTCATGGTTTCTTAGCTGTTCATAGAAATAACTAACATGGCTAGTGCATAGGGGTTAAAATCTATCTTAATGTTTTAGTCCATGACCTCCACCTCCATGCAGTGATGTATACATTTAGCTGCGTCAAAGAAAGCCGTCTTACTTTGTGTGCGGGTGTGAAAGCGCCGTCGCATCAAGTCAGCGCGAGCGATTACTCATTGCAACAATTCTCGCCACACTGGCGCCACGCACAGAAAAGTACAGGACTGGATTATTATTAGTAAATCTGTTAATAAGCTTCCCTATCGGTTCACTTGGCATTGGGCAACCTGGATCATGAAAGATCATGTCCTTGTAGGGGGGACGTTTAGGCCTTCGTTCTTGTGATAAGAGATCACACTGTTCATGTACTCACAGCCTTTTTTTAACCCGTGCCGCTAGCACCAGGTTTATAGCTATGACGCACGAGGAATGTAGTCCAAGTTTTGTGTGTTTTGTTATCAGGGGCTACATTTCTTATTGGGTATGGTGACAAAATTTTGGAAGTGGGTAGGGGCTTTAGGGGAGAGCCGAGTCAGGGGAGTTGTATTAGAGGATCTCCCAAAATCGGGGCGTAATTGTCCGTTTGGAGCCGTTTTTTTTTTACAATCAAAGTCAAAGGAAATTTGTAGCTTGAATCATCAGCCTTGGGTGATTTTCTAGGGGGATGGCGAAGGCATACAATTGAGGCAAAGGATTTTACAGTGTGTGAAACTCTATGCTAAAGTAAAGGGCATTTCTTGATCATTGGTAAGTATTAATGTAACCATATTAAATTAGCATTGAAAGTTTTAGCACCAAGTTTGCATTACTTAAGGCATGGAACTTACTAACAGGTCCCATTTGGTACACCTAACTCTACACTCTGGAAGGGGAGGAATATTTGAACAAATATTTTTACAACATCTGTATTTATAAATGGTTCAAGTAGGCCTTCTTCTTAATAACCATAATGTTAACTTAAAATGGTTATTAATTTATAATCATTGTCTCATTATTAGAACTCAAGGGGTAGCCCATTTTACCACAATCAATTTCCCCAATTTATGTGAAAATTTAAAGAGCTGCGCAAAAATTGTTACTTGGTTTGGAAGGGGATCATACCAAGGACAAAATGAATTGATTTGATAACATACTGCTAATCTAGGAGAGAGCGACAAGACAGCCTGGTTCCAATACATGGTAGCTGGTATCACTGGCAGTAAATATGCTTATTAGATAAATGAAGTTATGTTATAACTCAATTAGCACTCTCCAATTCCCATTTGGATGGTGTACTTGAATCTCAGTCCCAGAGGTAAACTTGGACAATGCAGGCTGACAATACTGGTTTAAACTTTTAGACTTTCAACTAGCAGTGGTTATTCAAGAATGGTCATTTTAATATTCTTAGGACTCTTAGTTGTGGGAGTTATTAGTTGAACAATACTTTAGTCAGAAAAAGTATGTAGGGCCTACCTTTCCTCAACAAAATTTTATTAACAAGGTAGAAACATAATTTGTTTTTGAAACATATAAATATAACAATAGTGAATATCTGTATATAATCTTATTTGATGTGGCCAATAAAATATTGTAAAAAGACAAGTGACTATATAGCCTATTAGTAGAGAGTCAATTGTCTTTGCCACGATATTGTTTAAATTATCTCATCATATCAAATAGAAACAAAATTTATACTGACCTCTTTGGAGATAAAGTTGTAATGAAACTGTGGGAATGTTTTTTGGACCCCAAAATTGATTTCCTGGCGACCATAGAGTAGAGACCAATGTTACCATTTTAACAAAAGTAAAATTCTGTTTTGTGTTCCATTTTATAAAAACTGATTTTCACCTGATTTTTGTTAACATGAAAAAAAAAAACCCAAAATTTTTTTTTGTTCCAAAAAAAAATATGAAATGACCATATCACATTCTAACGTACCTGTGGAGAGATTATCAGTCATTGAGTCATAGTAGCGTGCTCACAAAAGTGCCTTCCCCCTTCCACGCCCGATTGTCCGGTGTCAAAACATCTCAAGATTACAACAGACAATTTGAAAAGAACAAACGGCATTGAAAGCTAAGGATGTGCCTGTGCAGGTGATTAAAGTATCATGTCACTCAACAACTATATTTTGGTATTGCCAAAGAGGGCCTTTTTACTTTACAAGTTTTTGAGACGGGCTGTACACTGTAAAAATAAGTGTTTAGGTTTGTAACAGTTATTAAACACCTTGACGCGTTTACGAAAACAAAATAAAAATACAAACTTTTTGGTCAAAAAGTGGGGATTTTCTTGAGACCACTGCTCTATAAAGCATAAAAGTATTGAAATTCGGCGCTGTTTTTCCCATTTTAAATCAGAGCAATGTGAATTTCTAAAGATGAACGCCTTAACACGTCTCAAACAAATATTATCCTAAGTGTTCTAGATACTAAAATAAACACGTTTGTGTTTATTTGAACACTATAGTGGTAAGCTCGAAATGCCTTTGGTGTTATGGTGTTTAACTTCTAAACACCTTGTTGTTTATTTTTCCTAAACGGATGGCAAAGTATAGGTTTTGTTTAAAAAGCGTTTATAAGAATTCTGTTTTAAAAAGTGTCCAGTCTCTGATGATTTTTTAAACATGGGAAAACGATGCTGAAATTCATGGCTTTTTCCAATTATAGGAGCCGTGAGATTGAAAAACCACCTTGACCAAAAGTGGAATTTTATTTTGTTGTTTCGTTAAACGCGTCTAGAGTGTTTAATAATGTACAACACATAAACACTTAATTTGACAGTGTAGATTAACATGCTCTGTATCATAAATTAAGCAAGGGTTTACATGCATCGTTGATTCTCTCGTAAATTAAGAGAATGGTGGAAACCCCTGACTGTTCCCAATCCACCCAAGATCAAGGGCCATGTGAGCATTATTCGTATCATGATACACCACGGCCCTGGATCAGCTTTATGGCTGAATAAATCCTGACATCACTACAAACCATTTCCAAGACTTATGGATACGCAAAGGAGAAGGAAACTTCTTTATTTTGCAAAAGTGTTAAAGAAAAAAAAAAAGAATAAAGATAATTATTTTAGCCTTGGTCATGGAGTGTTGTGTATATAACTGGATGAAGCGCTTATTTTGCATAATAACTCGGCCGCACCCTTTCATCAGTTACTACCACATTCAAAGATTCCCACCATCGTGGTGCAACAATTTTGCAGAATTTGGAAAATGAGTAGTAATTTTTAATTTTTTAAAAGTTAAAAATGCAATTCATCTCAGTCTAAAAGGATTCAGCAGAAAAAATGCAATCCTGAATAAATAAAATCCCTCCAATATGTCAAAATGGTGATTACAAACACCACAGAGGAGGGGAGTTGGACATTCCTATAAAAGTCTGCTTATGCACAGTAAGTGTCGAACCCTGTACAAACTACGGAGGGAAGTTTCCTTTTGCCCATTTTTTTAAAAACAAAAAACTTCAATAACCCCTTTTTTCAAAATTTTAAATACTAAAAACGTGCATGTTAATTGCTTATGAGAACAGGTTCAGAGTTTGTTTGTTATGTAATTACGACAGATACCGCCTTCAGAGTGTAGCTGGTTCTATAGTACTCGGAAAGGGTCGACTGACAAGAAAGCATTTTACAGGTAGGCTCAACTCAAAGAAAGGGGAATTAATTTTCTTTTTAAATCCCGCAGAAAAAACTACCCACATGTGAAGTGTATGTTAGTACATCTTCACTTATTTTGGATTGATCCTAGTTAAGACTGACATAGCTACATATAATTCATGCAACCCAAATTGTTAGTTTATTTTATTTTGAGAATTCAGGATGGCCCCCACCTTCAAAGGGGAACTTCCTAAAACATGAGATTGTTTACTCAATTCTATGTGTTTTTTTAGCAATGTCATATGAGATAACTAACATGGCTAGTGCATAGGGTCGGTAAAATCTACCTTAATTTTTAGTCCAGTCTCTATCTCGTGCAGTGATGTATAACCTTTACGCCTGCGGTAAGAAATGCGTCTTTGTCTGCGGGCCGTGAAGCACCGGCGCTTCAAGTCAGCGCGAGGGATTACTAATGTGACCAAAAACAAAAAAACCACAATTATCGCGCTGGCGCCACTGCAAAGAGGTTAGTTAATTGTAATATAATCTTCCTCTTATCGTTCACTTGGAATTGGGCAAGTGGATCATGAAAGAATCCATCCTTTGGAGGGGCCGTTTAGCCTTCAGTTCTTGTGTACAGAGAGTCACACCTGTACATTGGCCATCACAGCCGTTTTGAATAAGAGTTGGTGAAACCCCATGACGGTGTCCCAATCCGCCCCCAGCCTCAAAGCGGGCCATTAGGAGCATTCGTATCATTGATACACAAACGGCACTGGATCAGCTTCTTGGCGAATAAATCCTGACACCACTACAGACCCATTTCCAATGACTTATGGATACGCAAGAGAAGCGGGCTTCTTTATTTTGCAAAAGGTTGAATAAGAATTATCTATTAAGATATTATTTAGCCTTGGTCATGGATGTGTTGTGTAATATAACTTGGATGACAGCACCTTTTGGCATAGAATAACTCGGCTGCACCCCGTTCTACTTTATTTTTATGATGCTGTAGCCTGTGAAATACAAAATGTAGATTACACAGCAGTACCCAAAATAAGTAATTTATTCTCCAATGATATCACTCTTTTATATCGAATATGCGGATTATCAATTGTGAGTAAAGTTTTATGGGGTAGTCTCAAATAATGAAATTTAGCGAACTGATTTACCAAAACTAGCAGTAATAGAAACTCTATTGTTTATCAGCACTTGAGCTATTAAAACAGGTTTATGGCATCCAAGGCAATTCTTACATTGGCATATCGTATGAGGGGTGTGTGCCTCTGTGACCACAGTTATGGAGTTGGAGACCCTAGATTCAATTTAAATAGCTGCAAAGAGTAGTATTAGTGAGTAATCGTGAGTATTCCCTTTGAAAATTCCCAGGGACTTCACTTGGTCTGATGGCAGTAAGGTGAAACGGGCCTCTTGTAACGCTACTTGTAAGACCCTGCCAAAGCCAAAGGAAATCTACCTTTTATCTGAAAGCTAACTGTAGCGCTTAGGAAGCTAACTCTTACATCCATCTGAACTTCCACAGAGTTCCTTGCTCTGTTGCAGCTCATGATGATCCTGTTTATTTCAGTGCATATAAGCTGATTCATTAAATAATAAGGATCAATTTTGGTTTTCGACTCATGGAATGTTGCCTTTCTGTGTGCCTGCTGTGTGTGCTGCTGTGAATAGAGACCCTATGCAGGGTAATATTTTGTTGTAGGAGTATCAATATCAACCTTACCAAATATTGAGTTTTGCAAAAGTTAACAACGTTTTAGTCAGTGGATTTTGATCAAACTTGGGCACAGACAGGTCTCAGTTGAAAGTTCTATGGATAAGCAGATAAGAGTGTTTAACAAAATATACATGTATATTGGCCTATAATCGTTTAATCCGGTTTGAAGATAGCATAAAGTTACACCTGTTAGATGGATATAAATGTTACATGATGCATTTAAGACACTGGCGTCAGACAATTATCATGAGACAATGCTAGTTTTGTTTGAAGTCTTTGGTTTTGTAAAATGTATGTTGCAACTAATTTTTCAAGTTAATATTGTAATGTAATCATGAAGTGCAATGTCATTTTAGTAAGTAATGTTCGCTTTCATTGTATGAACCACCATGTTCATTACGGGAACCATAATTAGCTTTACTACAACTTGTACAGTGGTAGGTAAAAAATCAAACGTACAAAAATGAAATAAATAATGACTCTATCACATTGCTCATAAATGCAATATCTTAAAAATCCCAAGTTTTGGGTATATTAAAGGATAAGGAAATTTAGCCATTATGTTGCACAAGTACCAGCATTTAGCTTCAAGACAAGTGAGACAGGGGAGACTACAAAAAGTAGGCCTACCCCCCCCCCCCAACTAATGTAACAGCAAATAAAAATTCCTTGAAAAAGGAAAGGGGCGCCCCAAGGAGTGAGTCTTGTTTGGTGTCTTTGGGTTGGGAAGAAGTTGTAGAAAAGAACGGTAGACACAATATCAGATTGAATTCGCGAAAGTTTATTGCAACTTTTTTAGTAAAAAAGTGGTTTGCAAAGTATAAAAAAAAGATATATATGAAATACAAAGAAATATAGTATGAACAGTTTAGTGGTTGGTGAAACGTTGCAATTTGTATAGGAGCCAATAACAATTGCGTTAGTAAGGGAAAATAGTAAGGAAAGTAGGAAAGCTTATTTTTGTAGCCAAATACAAAGGTAAAAGAAAATGTTTAAGGGTGTCACCTAGAAAACATACTAAGACATACTTGGTGTTTATGAATTCTTTGGTTGAACTTGAAAAGATTGGAAAATGAGTTTATTTAAGCATTTTAGGGATTGAGATTTGGTTTATTGCGGCACGGTTTGGCAGAAAAGAAACAGTGATGGATGAATTTGAGGATGCCTTTGTTGTGGTCAATGATAGGTTAACATGAACTTGCCTGCTAGGACCCAGAGGGTGTTTTGAATCAATCCATGATGCATAGCAATGGCCTATACCATACTGTACTAAAACACTGTCATACTAGGGATTTAAAAAGTTGTTCCAAAAGTTAAGAACCACAAGACACATCTATAATCATGCAAAAAGTCCTAAGTACTAGCTGTAGGCTAAAATGCGCGTTTTAAAGTCGGGGGTTTATGTGGTAAGATAGGATTTTCATGTGATCACATGACCCTATGAGGTTGAAATTTCCCCAAATGGTGCATTGTGGGACTAAAACACCATCTGATAGGACCCTGGACTTCAGAAACAAATGAGGTGTTGGGTGTGATTTGTAAACCATAATGGGAGTTTGGTTTTAAATTGAATAGATATTTTACATTGAGGTACAGTACATTTGCAGCTTATTTTAAGTGACTTCACAAGACTTGACTGGTATGAGGCTTTTGCTTATTAACAATGAGGTCTCCGATGTTGGACTTTGATTTTAAAAAACCGATATTAAAATTGCATAAAATTTTACTTTTTTTATTTTTTTCAATTTCACCAAAATTTGAAGGTTATCAGAGTACAGGACAGGTGAGACTCAATCATACATAAATGTTGCCATCAGTTAATAATTTGCCTAAAATAGACCTAATTTGCAAATTTTTGCGATTGTTGTGCTTTGTTTCTGAGAACGGTGAATTATAACCACAAAATCATTATAAAAAAAAAATGCCTAGTTTAAGTTCACCATGATTGGAAGAGTGTTATTTTGAATATGATCCAAGTGGGGGTCCTTAATATAAAATAAAATGTGGAGAACCCCCAGGCTATTTATTAATAATTTGCCATAATAGAAGCCTATTGCAGAACATGGTAAAGAAGGGCTTTTGTTCATTTTTACGCCTAATCGGGCATACCCATGACCCCAACACAAGTAAATTTCGCCGGGTCGGCTGTCGTGGTTTGCGGCGGGGTACCAAGGTTAGGGTTGTTTTGGTCCGTGAGGAACAAGCCAGGGCAGGGTTCCAGATTATACATTCAGGTTCCATTTATCCAAAATTAAAAATAAAAAAAAAAATAAATTAAAAAAACAAATATTTTCATTATTTTTATAAAATGAGTGTATATGGTTTGTGAGCATTTCTCCTTTTTTATTATATATGTTAAATCTTATTTATTTGGGCGCTATTTGTCAATTCTATTTTTATTTTTATATTGTTTAAAAAACATTTTTGTTTTTGTAAATTTGAAGTTTTGTTAATGTATTTTGTCATTTTTTTCATTGTGAAATTAGGGTTTTATTTGTTCAATAATTTGTATTACTTTTAGTTTTAATACTTTTTTTATTTTTTTTACTCACACGGTATACTGATGTTTTGCCATTTTAATTTTTGTCAAAAAACTTCAATTTTATTTGGTTAAAAGTCATATTTGAAAATCTTAAATACAGATCAGAACTTTAGTCTCATAATATAAGGGCATGTCGTTCTGATCATTTTAAAATATTTGTGGTGAGGAGTGTTTACTTATTGGTTAATAATGACAGTTTTAGATATCCCTACCAATGTTCCTGATCATACTATGCGGATCGAGTTACAATATTCCATCTTGAAAATGTGTTTTGTTGAAGGAAATATTATTCCTTAAAAGTATCCAACTGTTATAAAAGTCTGAGGTTAGAATATGAATTCAGGTTTAGACCCATCCTACAAATGACGTAAAACATTATCTGAATTCTGAAATACGGAATAAAGAAAAATAGTGACCTCCTTTTTTGAACAGTCAACAGAAAATAACCAATCACTTCCATTGCCTAAAATTTTTGTTTTATTTAATCTGATTATATTATTTTTATGTATTTTAATTATTTTAATTTAAATGTTTTTCTTTTAAATTCTTAATTGTTAAAAAACAAATTTGTCTTTTTTTATTTGTCATTTAGGTTTCTATTTTTCATCAGGTTCAATGGTTTTAAGTCTTTGAATTTTATTTGCTGTAGTTTATAAATTTATTTTCTTTTGTTTCTATTGTAATTTTGTTTGATAGGATTAGTTATCAACTTATTTTATTTTTTTATTATTGTAAATAATTTTATTTTTATAGTCATTTTTTTGTACTTGTTTGGTTGTATTTCAGTTTTTAGGTTGCATTTGTTATTATTTTTACAGTTTAATTTAATATGGTTTCTTTTAAATTTTATGTGTTTTTTTTTTTTTTTTTTTTTTTTTTTTTTTTTTTTTTTTTTTTTTTTTTTTTTTTTTTAATTCTTTTGAATGTTTATTTTGATTTTTCTGATTTAAATTATTTCTTTTGTTCCCTTGACATTTTTGATTATTATTAGTTATCAACGATCTTATTTTTTAGTTATTTTAAATTATTGATTTTTATTAGTCATTTTTATTTAGACTTTGTTCTGGTGTATTTTATTAGGTTGCATTTGTTATGATTTTACATTTCCTTTTGTGCATTAATTTGTTGTTAATTTAATTTGTTATTATTTAGGTGTAGTTTATTAATTTTAAAGTTAATATGTTTTCTTTTAAAATCGATTGGTTATTTGTTTTTCTTTTTTTTGTAATTAGACGTTTCCTGTTTTCACTCTTGTTCAATTGTTAATTATTTGAATTTTTTTGGTATTTATATAGTTTTAAATATTTCTTTTGTTTAGTTCAATTTTGTCAGTTATTATATTATTTTTTCATTTTGGCCTACTGATTCCCAAATTCGTGATTTCAATTTAAGCTGTGTAGGTTTTAAAAAAAGGGGGGGAAAAGGTAGAAAAAAAAAGCAAAACAACGGCACGTCTTTCATGGACAAACAGCTCAAACAAGAAACAAAAAATAAATACAACAATGGAAAATCAAAAATTCCTTGGACCGATTCGACCAGGACCAACGGGGGGGAAAATAATCATGAGTGTCCGCGCCTTCGACGTAGGCCCAATAGCAACGTGCTATATCTTAGGGAGGTAAGTGTGCTCCAATTGGTCACAAGGGGATGGAAAAGACCGCTCGAGGTCACATTGACATGACCACTATGGGTTAGTGAAGGATTTCCATTTATAGAGTGTTTTGAAAAATATTTCGTAAATTTCGCAAAGAAAAAATGGAGAACTTTTCTTGATTAATCTATGCCGAAAGAAATTAATTTTAGTATAGGGGTAATCTCGACAAACTCCTCATATAGTTCACCATATTTGGACATCCGCTATTGTAACAGTATCGTGATGTTGTAAAGTAGAAATCCCCATTTGGCTACAGTTTGCTACGGCGGGTCCGGAAGGAGAAAGTGTGAGTCGGTGGTCACAGATGCGAAAAATATTTTATTATATGCGCGAGCGATTTAACGTTATTCCGGAAAACGAGGGGTTCTATGGAGATTTTGCATACTGAGGGTCGTTACTATGTTTTGGTCTGAACCTATAGAACCTAGCGGAGGAAAATTGAAAGTTTTTGTCGGGGACTTCGGTGCTGCAAACACGGAAAAGTAAGAAAAGTAAGGCACGCAACGCTAAGGGCCGCATCCCTTTTGTGTATTACCGACCGCCGTCGATAACAGTTTCCAAAAGCCAAGGAATAGGTGCGGCCCGTAGGGCCCCTAAAAAATGTGATATTTTTTAGCAAAGTGTGTTGCTTCGTATCCACAAGTCATGGTGAATTGCTTGTGGTGGGTCAGGATTTGTTCAGCTAGTGTGCTGAAATCCGGGGCGCGTGTGGGATCGTGTGACGCTCCTAACATGGCCGCTATTTGAGGCTGGGGGGATTGGGACAGTCAGGGTTTACCAACTACTTCCTATTCGACACTGATGACGACTGTAAGTACAGTTGGATCTCTTGTACACGGGACCGACGCTTACCGTCCCCTCCAACAGGCAGGATGCGTCATGATCCCTTTGCCCAATTCAAGGGACACCATGGAGGAGAGCAGTATTCTGTATTTATCAATAGCTGGTAACAGATCAAAATCCAGAATTGATTAGTACACGAATAAATCCCAGCAGATGCCACGACCCCCCCGGATCGACAGGAATTTGTGTAAAAATTGCACAAGAGGCAAGCACCCTAACTGTAGGCCACGATCTCCACGGGTCATTATTGTTAATAGAGTCAGAGAAATTAACAGGACCAATGATAGAAAGTGGAAGTGGGTTGGGGGCCATTTTATAGGGGGTCAAAATTTCAAAGTTAAGTGAGTGAATCAAATTTAGCTGGATATCTACTCCAAAATGTTGCCAGGTTCAATATTAAAATAATGTTTATTTTCCTTAGCTTGAACAATAAGTTTTTTAATAGCTATAGGTGGTAATTAGTGAGTTCTACCCAAATCTTTGCAGGTTTCAAGTCACAGATGAAAATAAGTGTTTATTTGCCTTATCTTAGAAAATAAGTTTAATCGATATAGAGTGGTAATGTTCAAGGTCATCCAGGGGAATTAAAATAAAAGATGAACGGATTCACATGATATGGTGATCAAATTTTAGTCTCATTAGGTGTACCCTCAGTAATATTCGGGCTGTGTAACATTCATAAGGGGTGGCATGTTTGTTCTTGAAAAGTACATACTGAAAAATTTTGTTTCACTATGGAATAGATTTTAAATTGATGTTTCTTCGGTTAAGAGGGCCAGATAATAATTGCTACAGTTTCAATGAAAGGGAGAGCACTTAGAACATTTGGCCCAGGATGATGACCTTGACTTTTTTTGCACAAAAAATCGTGCAATGTTGGTTTATAAAGGGTTTTCAAAGGCGGCCCGCGGGCCAGAACGGTCGCGAAGCTTGGGGTTGGCCCTGGTTGAACAGTTTGAATATACAGCAAACATAGTCAAAGATGGTGCATCTGGCCCGCGAGCAGAATATTTGAAGGGAATACGGCCTTGCCAGGCCCGCGAGGCCAAAATGTTGAGAAACCTGGTTATAATATTCAATTTCCGCATAGAACCTGTCAGAGAAAGCCTCAGGCGGGTGATTTGTTCTACTGCAATACTCCAGCAGTACTAAGCATGACACCTACAAGAAGGGCTACTGCCACAAGAAAGGGCTACTGCAAGTCGTCATAGGATTGGTGAACCATAGACGGTAGAGAGAAGTAGGGACCCACGTCGTATCAACTATCCATGTATGATCCAGCTACCTTTGTGTAACCACGATGTTGACATGCACCGTTTGATGGCGCCACAGTTAACCACGGCCCCCACCAGGCAATTTAAATTTAGCGCATTAAATCATACGACTTTCAGCAATCAGCAATGGAGAAACGCACACCAACTAACGCTACTTATTTACAGTTAGCTGGTAAAATGTAATTGAATGGGTCCAAAACAAGAACCTTTCATTGACTATCGTAGTAGAGGAAGTCGCTCGAATAAAAGACAATTAGGCGTATCAGCTTAATTTCACATGGCCAGAGATATTTGTGCTTTCAAAACATCCCCATGAAATATTCGCTAGCAATTAATTGCGAAGGACAAAATCTGGAAAAAAAAATCAGACAAAATGGAGGTGATAATTTTTTCCAAAAAACGAACATGAGCATATTCAACAGAGTGCTTGCGGGAGCTTGACAGTTGTGTAGCCATTTTTTTTGTTGTAGATGATCCTAATTCGGATTGGTGGTCTCAAGTGGCTGCAAACAATCATTGGAATCCAAGGTACGGTCACAGTGTGGGTCACCTACGTCTCTACCATCGTACGATTGTGAACGTTGGATAACATGCACAGATCAATATTAGGTAGTTACTTACAGACCATTCTTTTTAAAGTACAAGATCTATGGGTCAAATATGTATTAGCCCAGGAGATGTAATAGAACGTGCTATATTAGGTTACTAGGTTGATTTAAATGCCAACAGGGAATCATTCCAAACCTATTAAATAATCAGATTAGGATATGGGGGGGGGGGGGGGGGGGGGGGGTGGGGGGTGGGGTGGGTGGGGGGGGGGGGGGGGGGGGGGGGGGGGGGGGGGGGGGTGGGGGGGGGGGGGGGGGGGGGGGGGGGGAAGGGGGGTGCGGGGGGGTTGGGTGGTGGGGGGGGGGGGGGGGGGGGGGTTGGGTGGGGTGGTGGGGGGGTGGGTGGGGGGGTGGGGGGGGGGGAGGGGGGGGGGGGGGGTGGTGAGGGGGGGGGGGGGGGGGGGGGGGGGGGGGGATAACCAGTCAAAGCTTATTTCTAACAGATGGGATCCGTCTCTAAATAAGTACAAGTCAGATCAGGATGTACCTGTCAATAAGATTAAGATATCTCCAGAAGGAAAAAAGCTCATGACATGAATTGGTGTAGACTCAACGCGGTGAACAGTTTTTATTCTAAAAGACACAAGGGACATTCCATATCTAATGCAGAGTTGTGGGAGAGCATGGCCTAGTGGTTTAGGGTGCTTGCCTGTGATGCAAATTTACAAATGTCTGTTGTGCGAATTCCCCGTGGGACACCGAATAGGATTTTTGGGGTACTCCATCTGGATTGATTCGGTTTATACCAGTTATGGATATTTTAAACACAGAAACCGCTTTAATCTATGGTTACTTGGATTGGGTGAGGGGATGTTAGCTTCGGTCCTTATACAGCGCAGCCAGTTTCGAATAAGAGTAGGGTGTAAATTAACCCCTGGTGGTGTCAAGGTGGTGTGAAGGTTAAAGTGTAATGTTTCAGCTACCAATTTTTATCAATTGTATCACTGCCTAGCAGGCCAGGCATGTTGTCGCCTTGATGCTGGCTGTTCTGAAAACATGGTTAATATTTGGCCTGTGATATCTGCATACTTGAGGATTTCAAACCACACTTGAGTATAGGTTTGCAACATGGGATGCCCGCATTGTTGGTGAGGTGCAAACATACATTCAATGGTCAGGGGAGGTGAAGGGTTAATAAGGTGCTGAAATGTTAAAATGGACTCAATTGAAAAGTTTTGAAGTCAATTGGAACCAACATTCTGTCATAGGTGCAAATGGAATCATAGTTGTTAGGAATTAACATGGACGGGGATAGGCATATAATTCACAAACCACGGATGGCAGGTGACACTAGCCACAATCTATTTTTTGTATTGCGAACCTTTTGTTAATTTGGGGTGTGGTCAAATTGAGTGCGGGTGAATGGCCCTCAATTCATCTCCCTCACTTCACACCTTGTGGTATTTGCAAGGAGATAGGAGCTGTAAAGGTGATCAATCTGGGTTGAGGCATAGATCCAAGAAGTCAGTACGCCCGATATCTTACACACTAATGCGTTCAACGGAATAGGGCAGGAGGTATGTAATTTTGTGGCGTTGTCACATTGAGTGGCAGGTAATAGCCCTTCATTGCTTCACTTCCAAATGTGGTGTGTGCAAGAGATAGGGGCTGCTTAAAGCCTGATTAAATGTTGGGTTGAGTAGAGCCAGAATATAATCAGATCTAGCATAACCAGTGAAGAATAGGGCAGACATGGAGTAATATTGGCAGGAGAGGGTATCAATGCAAACACCAAGGTCCAACCTCTCAATATGCAAGAGGTCAAATCTAGATTGATTGGTACTTAGCACATGCCTCATTTTGAACTGATGAAGCATAGTATGGGATAAACGTTAAAGTGATGGAAGCTCGCGGTTTCCAAAGCTGCCATATTTTCGTTTTTATTGATAAAGTTTTATACTACGTTGAGAGAAAAAAAAAACACAATAGAAAAAACTCCCCACCATATTGAGTGAACTATTCCATATTTTAGGTCATTAAGACAAAGATTGTCTATTAATTGATTAATCAGAGGTTTCTACTGGCAATTGATTTTAATTTGATTAGATTGATTTATTTGACAAATCTGGAGAGCCAAGAAAGCCTCTACAGGGAGCTTATTTCCACTGGGGTCAATTTTTAACCGGGATGGATGGGACAGACGAGAGAAGTAAGCGCCCGATTCTTTTCAAAAGTGACGTGATCCCACAGGTGTTGACCCCACCATCACTCCATCAAACATGGATTTTTTCATCAGAAGATTATATTTTCTCATCTCATCTGCAGAATCTTTTTCCATGTTGCTGATGTATACAAACAAGCCATAAGATATGAGTTCTGCAAATTTGCAACTACCAAAGTTACCAACGTGTGGTATTTTGTGGTATAATCCTTGTTAGGGCTAATATATTGTCATAATTACATTATACCCCTCGATTCAGAATAGATGCAAAAGGGTATATCGTAAAATCAAGCTAGTAAATAATGTAGTCAGGTAATAACCAGTGAAATGAAAGCTTCAATGAGTTAGCTCTAGCCCTCTTCAACCTTGCCACCATTCTAACCATGTTGATTATGATTAGCTAAGAAGAAAATCACATAAGATCCATTTTGATCAATCATCATGTATCTTATTAAGTGGGGGGGTTCTAGTAAGCAAATGCAATATCATTGGTGTGCCGATCTATATGAGACGATATTAGATAGTGCGTCAATCCCGCAAGTGTTACGCGGCACTTGTGTATAAGGTTACGCAATGCACCGCAGGTAGTACGGGCTGGTTCAGGTCATTTTGACAGCGGGGGGAATAGTTTTCCTTGACCCATAAATCATGGTCATATGACAGTCAAATTGACTTTTTTGTAGTGTTGGTCAAGTACTACAAGATGAACAGCATTCGTTGTTGAGATTTGAGCAAATTCTAGATTTTTTGGCATGGTTAACTTTGTTGACCCCTGTACCCTATCGGACCCTTTTTGACCCCAATCTGATCATGTCAACAAGTTTGTTGTGTACGTACTTGTCCCTTAGTCACCATTTTGGTTATTAGGAATTTCTATGCCTGATAATATGGGGCATCTTGACAGAAAGAAAGAAAGAAACCGTAACAGAAACAAAACACAGTCGAGTTCCTTGACGTGTAATACCAAATAAAATTGGTACTCTCCTGGTGGTCATGTTGTGCAAAACTGGATCTCCAGGCTCATCTAGTCCAGATATAAACCACAAATACATGTTGTGGTCAGGTGTATTGATTGTGCTACTACTCAGGGCAACAGCGTTGATACATAATTACCGTGTGGTTTTAATCTGCCCTGTATAAAACTAATCAAAATTCTTGCAAAGTGATACAATTCGCTTGCACTCTCCTGAGTTGAACTTATGGAACCTTGCTAGTTTACGATGGAAAGCATGGAACATAGACCAGGTGAAATTGGAGACCGACTCAAATTAGGTGCTATTTTTTATTTAGGGAGGTTGTCTGCTCCCCTCCCTCGCATCATTCCTCTATATTTAATGATCTGTGTGACATTATTTGTATCAGACGTGCAATCCCAATGCATAAAGTTGTACGCAGCGCCTTCAACAAGGCTAGCTCAAGGGAATTTCAAAGCTGTGCTGTCCGTAACTGGATTGAAACACTTTAATTCATATTAATGTGTCCGGAACCATATATTGCTTACTGGCTGCATTTGCTCCCTATACTACAATCTCATTAATCACTAAATAATGGTCTTTTAAATGTCCCTTAGAAGCCTATCAAGCATCTTATTTGATGTTTTTTTGAAAAAACTGCTTTTAAAATTTTAATCAATAAATGTGTAGCATGAATATCTGATGGATTTAGATATTAGGCTAAATGCGTTCTTCATGCTATGATATGAAATGATGCAGATCCACTTATCCACCCACATTGTACTATAAATGGGTATTGTTTTCACTATCAAATTGCCTTAAGCATCCGAGTAGAAATGAGCTGGACGATTTTCAGAATCCACAGCCAATTTGGAGAGTTTAAGGGCAAAAAGGCATAATCTGCAATAGCTGCCAGGTTATATTTGCAGGTATAACACTTAAATAAGAACACAAGTGAAACTGACAAATGGCAGCTAATTGCAGATGGGGCCTTCTTGCAGTACACCCTCAATTGAAGAGTGTCAATATTACAGATCCTTGTACCACCCCTAGTTTTTTGGATTTTGGTTGGGTACATGCCTGGTGCTGGAAATAGTGGGACTTGATGTGGTTGCGGGACCCCCGCTAGGGATATCAAATTAACATAATATTTCTGTCCTAACTAGGCGGTATCAAATTCATTTAAGAGTTGTACGGTTCGGTGACATAAATCGGGAAATGAATCCAAAACATGTTGGCAAAATTACCCTGAGGGTGCCATTTCCCTTACAGTTGCGAAGATGTTTTCTTTTAATAATTGTTTTTTTAAGAGTGTATTTTAATTATGTATTTAAACAGGTTCCACTTGAGGTATAATTTCATTAAAAGTTGGTCATGTTACAGGTATATGCATGCGAACTTGGTATTTTGTGATTTTACGAAAAACTGCTGCAGTAGGGATATAATATAGCTGAAAACTGTCCCAGTAGGGGTCACTTTCAGACTCCTGGAAAGAGCATGTGTACCCAGCAAACCTTGAAATCCTCCATAGTCTTTTTCCCAGTGTAAACTTTTTTTTCGATTATCCATTACATGACAGATGCATTTTAATTTAAGCCCAAGAAATGTTTCCTTTCGATTTTTATGGAAAAAATACATAGGACCTTGGACTGATGGTGATGCGGCCATCACCGTTTGTGAATGAGAGGCCTTATACCATACCTTTGACCTTGAATGTGACCTTTGACCCATAAAAAAATAGGGTTTGCATGTAATCTCCATAAACAAGTCGGGTCCATGAGGTCAATTTACATTTTCCGCCTATCTTAAAAAAC
This sequence comes from Ophioderma brevispina, assembly GCA_023653785.1. Lineage (NCBI taxonomy): Eukaryota > Metazoa > Echinodermata > Ophiuroidea > Amphilepidida > Ophiodermatidae > Ophioderma > Ophioderma brevispina. The sequence goes on from JAMKCH010006054.1 coordinate 41,326, forward strand.
TTGGACTCACATGACCTTGACCTTGGTATGGACCTTTGACCTCATCAACAAATGAGGATCCCATGTTTGCCATCTTATGATTCAAGTTTGGTTCCAATAAATTCAACTTTTCAAATGAGTGTTAATTTTACATTTTCGCCTATTATGGCAACGTGACCTCAATGAACATTTGACTGGATGTGTCCTTTGACCTCATCAACAAGGGGGGGGTTCCATGTTGCACCTGTGATGCAAAGTTGGGTTTAAATCCAAAGTATGGGGATATTGCAGGCAAATGATAACCCTTTTTCACGACAACAACAGACTAACAACGGACAAACAGGGACAAAGTGATCCATCTGTGTCTTCCTGCCTTAAGGCAGGCGGAACAAATTTTGGTCGACCACATTAAACAACTGGTGCTTATGTGGCCAATTTAGTACACAATTTTTGCCTCTACTATCCCAACAGCTGGACCAATTTAACTCATTATCATTTTTGGGGAGTCACAAGTGTGTGACAATATCGGTATCCAAAATATAATAAGGATCAAATTGGATGATTTTCGCCCAATATTTATTGGTCTATTATTGAGTTTTAAAAGATTGGACCCGATTGCATCTACCCAATAGTTTTGCAACTTAACTTGACCAATACATAGGGCTCAATCAATATTTTGTACCAAAAATTTGTAATCGGATGTTTAAGGTGATGGCTTCCATGTGCGGGCTAAACCATAAAAGTATCAGACATTGATTGGGTCTGTGGTGACACTTTTCTGTGCCTCTTAATGTTTAATGGTTATGCTGACTGCTTATTGTAGTTGCAACATATAGTTGTGGGCATAAATCTGTTAAAGACACTATCAGTGATTGAAAAATATTTGAAAATTGCAGGCATAAGGAATCCGCTTCCAAAGGGAGGATATAACTCTGTAGAAGTCTCATAAGTTACCTTTTCCAGCTGTAGATTTGAAAGAAAAGGAAGAAGGAAACGGCAGTGTGCCAAGATACGATTCTCCATTCAATGACGTGTTGGTTGTAGTACGTGTCCGTTTGGACAGTAATGACCTAAAAATTCCGATTCTGTCCTGCTTGGGTTGCTTCTGGTGCTTATATTTTGCAGGTATGTTAGGATACCTGTCTTGTTACGTACATGCTAAACTCTGATTTTTGATGATTTTCGACTGCTGATTGCAAATCACTGATAGTGTCTTTAAATGTTGCCAAGTATATACGCTTGCGGGCCAGCCAAACGGAACACCATTGAGTGCCGAAGGCACGGTTGAATGCAGTGAGAGATGCACGCGTGCACCATGTAACAATAATTATGCCGCGAGTATAACTTTTTTAATCTGAGACCATTTTAATTCTTAAGGGTAAAGATCGCGATAATGGATTGGCAGGCAACAGACCGTCGTCCCCATTCCTTTCGGGCCCTCCGATTTACTGATATTTTCTCAGTTTTGGCGCCCTAATCAAAGTTTCGCAGAAGCGTAGTAACTTCTTTTTTGTGGCCCTGGAGTATATTTTGATTTCACCGGGCAAAATATTCTATAGTGGGCTTCTTACGCTTCTTCAGTATTTAAAGATCGCTAATCCCATCACTCAATTCGGTGAAATTTGGTGGAATGAAATTAGGACAGGTTGCACGCTGGCTTAGAGATTATGGGCTTTAGATGATTTTGCAGTCAGTTATTTTCAATCTGGATAGGTTTTTCACAAATCTTGGCTGCATTCTGGGACCTGTTTAAAGATTGTATTGAATGTGAAAACACATTGTGATAATTTGGTTGCAGGTGGTAGGTATGTGAGGCAAAAGTTCACTGAGTGGCTTTGTGTTGTGCTGGGTTGAGGGAGGGACTATCTGAGAGCTTGATAGGAATCCATTATTGGATTTGGAAAATACAAATCTGGGAAAAATTGTTGGAACACTTGATGCAATCTAATAGAAAGCCATCTCATTATTATAGAGATTGCAAATGGGTAAGTAATCATATATTAAAAAGCAGGTGACTTCCCCGGCCATAACTCCCCACCCAATTGGGGGGGGGGGATGTCAAGCTGCTGACAACAGACTTAGATCAAACATTTCGGGGGGGGGGAGGGGGGGGGGATTTTTACCTAAATCGTACAAAGTGTTCCAGCACTTTTTTAACCAGTTGTAGCACTGATCTAAGACTAAAAAATTACTTCTTCAAGCAAATAGGTTGAAAAATGGGAAAGTTAATTGATAAGAGATTAGGAAAAAGTATTTACATGATAATCCAAGAAGCAGACTAGTCACCATTCAACCGGACAAATAGAGGTGCAACGGGGATTTTGGGGGACACCCATATAGATAAGATCCCCAATAGATTTTACCTTGTCTGTGGTACAGAATGCCTTTGAAAGTGGAAAACAAAAGTGCGGATTTTTTCTTTCCTTTAGAAGAAAATACATTCAGATACAATTTTGTTAATATTTAATATTTGCTCCTATACAAATTAGAAAAGACCAAATTGCACAAAATTTTTGTACCAAAGAAATATTTTTCACTTAAATCCTTTCACATCGAGACATTTCTGATAGAAAGCTGTACTACATAAGTGCGAAAATTAGCTTTTTCAAATTTTTTAGGGACAACTGTTACGTGATCTCTTGTTGCACCTTTAACCCCTGTGCTATACAACTTGTCTACGGCATCTAAGCACTATTTTGTTTTGTTACTTGGAAATATTATGTAATGAGGCAAAAAATCAAGATACTGTATAGAAATGGTGGATGGTTCGCATAGAGATATATGCAGCACTATTTTGATTGTTACTTGGAGGGCCATATCATGTTTTTTCCTGTAATGAGCCAATCAACAGACCGTATCAAAGGTGGTAGTTAAACCCATAGTTAAAACACCATAATTTAAGCATCTGAACATATGTGTAACTTAAGGTGCTTGTTCCGATCGTCTTTGGACCCCCCTAATTTACCCGGAAGTAGTAATTGATTTTGATCTCAGATGCAAGGCCGATTTGTTCTCATTGTCGTCCCTGAAATTTGAGCCCTCATCCATTTCATTCCCAAGATATAAACAAAAACCGCTGTTTTTTAGTGTTACCCTTTATTAGCACAGTATTGAATAGGGCTTTGCAACTGCATTATTGCGTCACCATCAAACCGCCAGTTTGTTTCCCACGGTACTTATGGGGTGTATGTGGCAAGTGCCAGGCCTCTCATATCAAGTAGAGAACACGATTAACAACAAAAATCGGACCAACCACCTTTAAAATTGAGAGAATAAGGTAGGATTTGGACTGGTACTCCTTTAAGATGATTGAAACCAAGGGGATGCCATCATTTTGTGTCCGCCTGCTAGGCGAAGACACATAGGATCACTTTGTCCACTATTGTTGTCTGTTTTGATGTAACAAGGGTTCACTTTGCCTGTAATATCTGCATACTTGGTGGATTTAAACCAAACGTGAGTCTAGATGCAACATGGTATCCCATCATTTGCTGATGAGGTCAAAGGTCACCACCAAGGACAAAGGTCATTTGTAAGTCAAGTTGTAAATATGCGAAAATGTAAATTGCCGAATTGAAAAGTTGAATTCAAGGTCCAAGGTCAAACCTCATATGACACCTATCATTACAACCTGCGACACAGGCGACACATTGCGGTCACAAGGACATGTATTTTATTTTCAGTGGAAGAAACGAGGCGGAGGCTGTGTGTGTCTTCCCAAAAGAAATATGGCATCACCGGTTTCACTCCTCATTAAGAGAGTACTATTTCCCCAAATCATACTTTTAATTCAAGGTAAGTTTTATTACCTAATTTGTGTGATCCTTATGGCTTAAATACAGCAACAGAACGGCCCATGATAAAAACCAAACACCCGTATGAACCCAAAGAACATAATACATATACAACAAGATGCAATTGGGCAGGCGGGCGTGAATGTCGCACAAACGCAGTATGACGGTAAGTGCATAACCCCCCCAAAAAATTTAAAAAAAACGTCAATACTCGGTGCGTACTACCCCTGGGTTCAAATTAGCAAATTGAACCCAGGCATCGGCCATGAAATTGCTACATTTTCACAGCTGTTTTTAAGAATGGGGAAAACAACCATGGTTGTTTTAACACTGTATGTCCACCTTATGAAGTTTTAACATGGTTTTGGATGTGGAATCTCAAGACATTTTCTATGAATTTATGGCCTTAGTATTTTTTAGGGTTAGAAAAACTGCTGAAAAGGCATATTAATTACATTTTCCCTTACCACACATCTACATCAGGTGCTTTATTTCGCATTAATGGAATACGGCATATGCTATATCATTGCGTTCAAATTCCATAAGGAAATAAGGCCTAATGCTATATCATGTGCTTTATTTTATTCCATTAATGGCAGAAGGCAGAATGATATCACATGCTTATAATCCATTATTTTATAATTATAATGGAATAAGCAAATGCTATATCATGTGCCTTTTATTCCATTAATGGAAAAGCATAAATACATATATGCTTTATTATTCCCATGAATAGAATAAGTGCATAATACTATATTGCTTTATTCATTAATGAATACAGCATAATACTAATATGTGCTTTATTCCAATAATGGAATGCATGATATAGTGTGTGTGTGTGTTTAGTTTTTTTGTTTTTTTAATTTTGTATACATAATCAAATAACATGGTAAAAGGTAAATCCTCTTTGCTATTCTGTGAATATTTTGTGACAATTCGTGGTTAATCATTTCAAACCCTGGTTGTTCTTTTATAGTGATTCCAATGTCTGCAACACAACTTAGCACCTGGTCTACTGACATGACAAAAGTTTTGGGTATAAAGGACATCACATACATCTACATAAACAACATACGCGCCTGCCCTAGTTATACTGGTGATAGAGAATGTATTTTAAGGCACGGGCCCCACAGGTGTGCACACATACTGCTGTGTAGCCCTTTGTTCTTGCCCGTTGGTGATTCACTTGGGCACATCATTATAACATCTTAATTATTATAAGGTTTTGTGGCTTCCATCTGTGGGGATTTTGGGAGCCACTGTCTTGTGGTGTAACAATGTCGTAAGTTCCAAGCTGCCATTTGATACATCTGTACTATGTTACCTGAGAACCACTCTTCCATGTGACTAATGT
>JAMKCH010006055.1:0-46937 GCA_023653785.1 Ophioderma brevispina
GTATCCTAAGGTGAGTATACAATTCTCATTTTGTATACGTGTATTCAAAGATGTATTGACTAGTTCATAGTATCAGAGTAGGATTTTATAATCAAAATTTAATGCTAACCTTTAATCACAATGCAAAGATGTGTTCTATGTAAAGGAAATTGGCATTTAAGTTGTTTGATCATGTGTAAAAGAAATCCTAATGTATGCAAATGTTGGTATTAAAGCAGGGTTACAACATGGAGGCTGGAAAACAGAAAAAAATGCTTCACAGACCTGGAAAAAGAAAAGAAATGAAAAAAAAAAGCATTGACCTGTATGTGCGACCCTTAAGACCCCCTTTTTAGCCATCTCTGGCAGTTCGCAAGGGTCCCATTTGAGCATGTTTTAGTTCAAAGGGCCCCCCATTTCAAGCAAAATTTTGATTTTTAACTACTTTTCTGGCCTAATTTTGAACAAAATTTAGTTCTCAAGGGTCCAAATTTTCCAATTTTCAGTTTGCAAAGACCCCCATTTCGTAAGTTTTGTTCAGTTCGCAAGGTCCAAGGTGCGGGCCGCACACCCCTACCCAAATGAAAGTTGCGTACAAAACGGCATCAACGAACAGTTTTACTCCAACGGAGGTAGCTTAGTGTAGTTATTAACTGGGGGAACTATAATCATAATAATCATGGATGCAGAAAAACTAAATCCATGGGGGAACTCAACTTTCATTTGGGTAGGGGTGTGCCCCCAGGTGGTATGGTTTGCAGGTGGTATGATACAGTTGCTTAGTATACATAAATGTGTGCATACACATACATTATTTGATAACACCTTTTTGTTCTGACCACATTATTTCTGATTAAATTGCAGAGTTATGAAGTGCAGAATCTTATACTTTATTATGATGAACCTGACCAATGGCCCTCGGTCTACCCAAAAGACACTGCACGAATGAAGGTATTTATATTTAATATATTATAAGGTCTAAGGTTTTCTTGCAGAAGTGCTACCTGATTGTGGTAGTCTCTTCTCCTCGGCAGAGGGTGTTTTGAGTCAATCCCACAATGCACCAGTTTTGGGAAATTTCACCTCAATAGGGTCATGTGATCGCATAAAAATCATATTCTTAACACATTAAACCCCAGACTTTAACGCTCATTTTAGCCCACAAAGCGTTAGTACTTAGGGAATTTTTTGCATGAATATGAAATGTCTTGTGGTTCTTAAACTTTTGGAACACTTTTTATCCCTAAGTACTGACATGTGTTTAGTACAGTACAGTATAGGCACATTGCTATGCATCATGGGATTGATTCAAAACACTCTCTGTCCGCTCGGTGTGTAGTCTCTGATTCAGGTCTTCCATCGCTGGAAAACAGTACATTTGAGATGTATACTTCGAAGTTTGAAGATTCATACATGTAATCATTGAAGCAAAGAAAATTACCATTATTCAAATAGAACTATTCCTCACCAACAGTGGCGTACCAAGGCAAAATTCCAACCAGAGGGGCAAATAATCTAAATCTCGGAAACTTCTGATGAATTCTGAATGGGACCAAATGTGCATGAAAATGCCCCTTTTTCATTAATTTGGTTCAAATTTAGGCTGAAATTTGTTAAAATTCCCCAAAGAGAGAGAAATGTTTTTGTCCCATTTTTCTAGAGCCAGAAGAGGAAACTTACTCCCCCTTCCTCCCCCCACCCATACACACATGCAAACACACTCCCCCAGTCCTGGGTCAGTACACCATTGTTTATTAATATAGGACATGTGTAGAACTCTGAAATTTGAACTGTCATATGATTTATGTTTTAAAATGTTTTGGTATCCTTAGCTCTGATCACTTGAAACAAGTCATATTAACTCCCTCTTTATGCTGAATGTACAATCATGCATGAAACATAAATCTTTAAAAATGGTGCCTGTATGAAGCCAAAGAAGGTATTCTTAGAATCCTTATCATAAGCTATCATACATATAGGTACATACTACATGTATGACACAACATATAGTTTAAAAGAATAGTTTTTGGACTCTGCAGTGAATGATAATGTAATGAAATTTGCCATTGGAATTGGAGACTGAATTGGTCGTACTGATAATAGGCAAATTATAGAAATTTACTACACATGTAATATTGTTGTTGATTCCCCACCCTTATAGCCTGAATCATTCTGCACTAAAAGTGCCTAACAGATATACATTATTAAGGTATTAATCAAGACCTGTCTAGCCATTGCAATGCATGCTCGCAGCCTGTTAAGCGTTCTGTTGCCTAGTGACAGATTCTAATGGGATTCCAATAATGGCTATTGGTAGTCCACATGGTTTCCATGTACATGCAGGCGGCACTCATTCAAGCATGATTCAATGGTATAATGATAGTGAGCAAAAAGCCATCTACAAAAATGGCAAGTTGCTAGGAAACTAGTGCCATTTTTGGTAATGTTGTATATTTTTGGGTATTTGTCATTCTTCTCATGGCATTCTAATCATTTTATATTCAAATCTACTGAGGTCAAATGGAGATGGAAGAATGGAAGAATTTGTCTCTGGCCTTTGTTCTTATTTGCAGTAAATTGAAACCACATGCCAAATCTTATGTAGTTGTATCAGTGGCATAGTGGAGAAAGGAGGGAAAGGCATACTCTGGGACACCCTATTAAGGATAAAGGAAGGGGGGTGGTGAATTGACCAATTCAATTCCCCTATAGTGCTCTGGCCTCTTTTCAAGTGACGAAAGTCCCAAAATATTTGTGTATAGTGGGTTGCTTTTGAACTGGTAACTGTTCATTCAATTAGATTAGACCCTCGGTTTTTAATTAATATTAGAGAAGGTAGAGTGTCGGGAAACAAAAAATCGTAAAAGAAAGATTTGTATTCACGAATGACCCAAACAGGATTTTTAAATGCACAACATATGGATGGAATTTACCTACAAATCTCAGGTGAATTTGACCCTGTTCACCTCAAAGTTGGTGCAAATGATCTGTCCATCGTCTGGGACCATTAACAAAATGACGTGTGAGGTGTCTTTGGTATTATACATACTAAGTAGGAAGCGACTATCGATGCAGGGATACCCACTGCGATCAATATAGGCGGACCAGAAGAACTGGACGGACAGTGTATCAGATTGTGGTTCATCTTCTCTTAAAAGGACATAATACAAAGACTGTATTGTATTTGTATTTCTTTGAAAGTTTGAAGTGACATATTTTTGTATAGCCGATGTGCATGTGACATCACCGCCAGGCAAGAAACAAAGCGATGTCCGGCGGTATGCCGTGAAGCACATGTAGGGCTGTGCTTTTAAAATTCGCGCTCAAGTCAGTATAAATAGCCATGAATAGTGTTGTAGCTCTATGTGATGTCCATCGCACCTCGATCACATCAGAGCAGGTGCTAAGTTGCGTTTATAAACATTGATGTAACAGCATCTATAAACACACCAGCTAACTAACCAAAAGTTGATAAGGGCAATGATTGACTACGTTCAAAATCCCGGGAATAAAATAGACGCTAGTTATACATTACAAAGCATTGTTACTGATATGATCAATGTTTTCTACTGTCAAAGAGCGAGGCTACGTTGTACACCACACCTATCTTATAAAATGGAAATTCCTAAAAAAGTTTATGCTCATACGAATATTCTGCTGGTTCCGATTCCTTGCCGATGGTTTTGCCAAAAAATAGCAGAAAATTGATAAGAATTGTGTGTGAAGAAAGGTAGTCAGCACGGCACCTTCAAAATCGTTTGGGTATTAGATGAAGATTACCAACTTTCTTTCACGATTTTCCCCGATACTAATACTCCTTCTCTAATATTATTAAATAACGAGGGTATAAAAGTAATTGAAGGTGACAGTAGGTAATTGAAAGACTATTTTAATACTGAAATTCACTGAACCAGAATAGTGGTATTCTGTGTGCAAGATTTGCAGGTTCAACATGCAATTACAGTGTATTGTTTCAGGAACGGTCATAGGTGCCATTATCATTTATAGTCTAGACTAAATACTGTAATTTCATTGTTTTTGGTTGATATAGCCCTTTGAGATATTTCCGTACTAATTGGCTCTCCCGACTGCTTAGTTTACATAGGTATCAGGCCTGAGCGTAATCTATTGTTGTGCGATATGAGGTGGACTGCATGTGCACACTGCGCACTACTTGCACTATAAATTACTTTCCTTCCACAAGAAGAAAGGCAGAGCAAGAAGTTGAGCTATATGCCTAAGAATTTAACATAGGACTCATTAGTTGGTTTTATTGTCTCGCCTGGAATTTGTTCGGCAGAGACTTAGTAATCACTTTTCTGTCGTCTGTCGTCTGTCTGCCTGACGTCCGTGTTCACAGGCTTGTGTACGCTTTATCTGGAGTTCTAAGGGCTATGATGATTAACTTGGTGGAAAGAAGCGGGTCCACGAGTTCGCGACCTGACTAGATTTCTGGGCGTAATATGCTAATAAGTATCTAATTTGCATTAATTAACGGAAAATTTTCCCGCCAAGGCTTGTGTACAACATTTCTGGAGTTCCGTAAGGCGTGAATTTTTGATGATGTTACGGTGGACGGGAGCGGGTGGAGAGGTTCCCGAACTGATTAGATTTTGGGCGTATTTCGGGCAAATTTAGTATGCAAATGAGATAATTAATATGCAAAAAACAGATAATTGCTATAATTTTGAAACGGTACATTGGATAAGGAAAAATTCCTTCACACTGCAGGAAAGCATATCATGGTGCGCATATTTTTTCCAATTGAGCGGTGTGTGATACAAGCGGATTAGGTATGCAAATGAGCTAATTACATATGCGTAATTTAATGTATCTCTGAAACCGTACCTCGGATAGACAAAATTCCTTGCTGCATGGAAGACTACCTATGCCATGCATCTTTGAGTGAATCATAAATTGGGTCAGTTGCATGTTGGGCCGATAAAGGGGCCATTGTTTGATACACATTGATCCTTAATAAATATGCATAAGTGCTGTATGCACTGAAATGGTACATTGGATATGCAAAATTTCCTTCGCTAAATGAGACTTCGATGCCGTACATCTTTTGTATGAATTCAACAATTGCGGTCAAAGTGCAAGTGGGTCAATTAAAGGGGCATTATTTGATGCAATTGATCTAATTAAATATGCGTAATTGCTGTATCGGCATAAATGGGTACATTGGATATGCAAAAATTCCTCGCTACATAGACTACTATATGGTAAACCATCTTTTGTGTGAATGAAATAATTTGTGGTCAAAATGCATGTGGGCCACTTAAGGGGCATTCTTTGATTATTGTAAATTTCAACTAATGCTAAATGCTTGGTCCATTTCAACCAAATTTTCCTCAGGTGTCAATGGTCAGTGTGAAATATACACCTTCAAAAAGAAATTTGATTTAGGAGTTGTTACCTCCAAATAAATTAGGTGCAGCATGGTTTATTTGGCCGTTATGGCTGTGTGTGCTTGGTGGTGTACAAAACAGGTGTACAAAACAAGCAGACTTAGCAAAAGGGGGGGTACACCACAAGAAAGGTATTAAATACCAATATAGATAGCTCGATCCGGGCCCATTTTTCATTGAAATGGTTTGTTTCTACTCTGAGTCAGTCTTTTGGGTGCAAGCCTGTTTACATTCTTGGACAATGTGAAAATACGCCAAATTGTGATTCACCGATTTCTGGACCCCGTAGGCACTCAAATTTAATAATTTGGTCACATGATTTTTTCAAAAATAGTGTTGCCAAATTGAATTTAACATTTTCCTATTTTACTAAATTTAGTGAATTTTAAGGATTGTGTCAGGACTTTCATGATTATATATCTACAAATGGAAAATGTGTGGGGCCCTGGGGGTGGTGTCCAAATGAAAAGGGCAGGAAATAAAGAATACTATAAATGCAAACCCGGGGGTGCTACTCCTAACCCATCTCTGGTTATGGATTTTATGTTGGGGACATTCAAGATTAATATCTCCCAAACGGAAGGATGTTGTGGACTTATGGTTGGTATCAAATAAAGAGGGGAGAAGTATAATACTAGAAATGCAAACCCGGGGGTGCTACTCCAAACATTCTTACCTTGTGCCTTCATGTGGGGGACTTTCAAGATTAATATCGCCACAATGGAAAATGTTGTGACCCTAGGGGGGTGTCAAATGAAAGAGTGAGAGGTATTAGAATACTATCAAAATGCAAAAAACTTAGGGGTGCTACTCCTAAACATCTTTAGTTATGCTCTTGTTGAGGAATTCTTCAATTGATTAATATCTCCACCATGGAAAATGTTGTGACCCCTGGGGTGGTGTCACAAATGAAAGAGCAGGAAGTAAAGATACTATTAAATGCAAAAACCGGGGTGATACTCCTAAACATCTCGGACTTATGCTCGTGTGGGGTTTCAACTTGCAAGATGGAATATCTCCACAATGGAAAATGTTGTGGACCCTAGGGGGTGGCAAATGAAATAGTGGGAAGTAAAACTAGGTTAAAGAAAATTGATTTAATTGGTTGGCCACAACTTTTTTGGGGACACACGGGACTCGCACAGTGGCACTCTGGTGTTGCTGTTTTGGTCTACAATAAGCGCGAAAGCGGCGAGACTTGTGGTTCGAGAACGCCTTGTTGTATATGTAAGTAAATTCAGGTTTACTGAATAATACATTGTTACCGTTTGAGCTAATTCAGGTGAATTTCTGTCTTACGACAGCAGGTTTCCGAAGTCTAATTCAATCTGTATACTGAGCTAGCTTGATTAAAATTAGAATTGTTCTTCACGGTTCAGTGGACTTGGAAATGAACATGTAAAACCAGTCCTTAAAAGGCTGACTCTGAGTTTTTCGAGGAGGGCGCACTCATTTTCAAACAAATCGTGTTTTTTTGCATATTACATAATGTGTCCATATACTAATCACTGTGTGACAATATATGTAGCTAAGCTCAAAACGAAGGCCTTCATATAGAAAATCACAACTTGTTTAAATCCGGATCCAGAATTGTTGTTATACACAATATCCTATGGCACGTAATAATGTACATAAATGTTTTAATGCATGAAAACGAAAAATCTGGTTCTTCTCAAAACTTTGGAATTGAGATTTTAGCTGCTATCTTTAGTTCTAGCTGACTATTTTTAATTACAAAACAAAAATATGTTTCGAAATCTCTCTGTATCAGCCTTTAAGAGGGGACGTTAAAAGGGCATTTCGTGATCCACAGCCTCGTCCCCCCGACTTACCTAAAAAATGTTGAGATTTTTAAATCATCTGAACCGTTAGCCTTAGTAATCCACGTGTACCAAATCTTACGTGCAAATTCGGTCACATCTGTAAGAAATTCGCAATTTTGTATTTTCTGTCTGTAAACGGACAGAAATTACAGCACAGTACCCTATGGGACCGTGGGAAACAAGCAATTGCTCATAACACAAAAACGCAAGATCGGGATCAGCTCAAACTTTGGGAATACGCTTTTTTTAAGGATATCTAGTGATCTATGAATAAAACAGAAGGTGCTGAAATCACGAAATGCACCTTTAAGCTGTCACAGCCTGTCAGTCCCCTGTACATGCATATCACAGTTAGTTTTGGCTGCCCCAATTCTGTCCTGGTAAATGAACCCCAAATATAAAGCTTCCCATAAAGGCTTTCTTAGGCTATCCAGGACATTGTCCAAACAAATCAAATGATAATAGATGTATTGAGTCAATCAGAGATCTGTAACCTGGTGGGGCAGGTACTCACATATGAAATGGATACAGTAAGCTGGCACTTTCAAATGCAGGGGCATTCGATGACGGAAGACAAAAATAGTGGTCTTATGGATGAGAGACACAAATATTGTCCATAACAAGAGGTTATTTTGGAGACAAATTTGCAAAAATTTCCAAAAAATGGGTTCTTTTTGTGAAATTTTTCAGAATAAAAAAATAACCTTGGTCTTTGGGTGACAGTGGCAAAATTTTCAAAAAATATGGGGTCTTTGGGTGACAATGGTGCTGAAAACGGTGGTCTAAAATAACCGTACATGTGTCACCATATCTCGTTATGGGACTTCCTTTGGGAGTAAAATATGCAGTATTGTAGGTTCAGTGTATGCTTTGAATATTTTTTTTCTTACTCAATGATCTTAAACAGACATGCAAAGAAAAAGAATCAGTACTAAAACCAGAAAACCACCAAGTGATAAATCTAACCACCGAATACGTCTGGGCCGGATGTGTGCTGACCAAGTTAGGTGACAACAACTTTGAGAATGCCGTAGACAGAGTCTTCCAGAACTCGGAGAAATATGACTGCCAGGCGGGACGCAGCTTCAAGTCGGCACGCGAGAGGTGGTGGTATGTTGCCTTGGATAACTGTGAAACAACTGTGGTATGTAAATTTTGTGAAATATTCTTAATTATAACAGCTGTTTAAGAATACGTTCCAACTTAGCCAAAGTCAGGCGAAATAGTCAAATGTAAATATCTGTGTTAGTACTTTTCCACTTACACACATGCGCACTCGACTTCTGGCAGTTTTTGTGTGACTCCGAGAATAATGCTAGTTAAACTTTGCATCTCTAAAGTAAGAGACAAACAACATTTTATGTCTGCTTTTTGTGTTCCATTGCATCTACAGTTATCCCAGGTCAAAATTCCAGTTGATTCCAGCTGAACTGGTTTCAACTGGAACCAGCTGAAATCCAGTTGATCCCCGTTGAATATCCAATTGAATCCAGTTGAATCGGTTGATTCTGTGATGGAAAATTGAACAATTTTCAACTAGGTTTTTTACTGACCAGTTGAACTCAGTTAAGACCAGTTACAAACAGTTAAAAACAGTTGAAATCAGTTAGTTCCATTACAGAAAATGGAACAACTTTCAACTGGGATCAACTGGAATTTTGACCTGGGAATACAATTAGTATTTATATCAGGCCTCCGAGCAGTACAAACAAAACTTTGTTTTGTACCTGCATGCAAATGTTGCCTTCAAAGCGGCCCTGGTAAAGCAGAAAAAATCATGAAAGGCGATGTAAGATACCACAAATCCATGTATGAGAATGACATTGAAACACTATCCTTCTGGACCGGTTTGATTTGAGTCAGCCTGATATTTAAATAATATTGAATGGCTTTTTCTTGTATGATACAAGAATATATTCCACTCACTAGAAAAATATTTTACTAATTTTTGACTTGTACAATATTTTTCTAGCTCATGGAATATATTCTTGAAATAAGTCATTTGATATTATTACTTTTTTAACACTTTTATTGATTAAAATAAGTCCATGTTGTATGTCATTCAAAACATATTGATTGATGTCAAAGTTCATTTGAGGTTAAGACTTAAATAAGCGTTTTGATTAGGTTTTGGGAAGTTGAAGTCCAATTACAACAAACTTGCATCATAAATGCAACATGAAACCCCAAATATTAATGAGGTCAAATGTCACATACCAAGGTCAAAGGTCTTGAGTTCACTTTGTAAGATACCTGTAGGCTGTTTGGTTAAGTTTTGGGGAAGTCTAGTTTTGACCAAACTTTCAGAAAATGCGTCCGATGTGTTCGCTTAGAATTCTTTACCAAGCGTTATCATAATTCGCTAAATACAAGATTTCTCAAATATTATGGGGCTTTTTTAAAAGGGACTCATCCAAGATTATACATTTTAATGCATTTTTTTTGCATTTAGTTGACACTTGGAAATGTTTTATATTGAGCATAACTTCCAAGTTTAAACATGGATGGAGCTCATACTTGGTATGCTTTTGCATTGTTACAAGGGCATATAGCTAGCTACACATGCAAAGTACTAAAATGGCGTATTTATTGGTATCCCAGCACCATTTTGATTGGTTGCTTAGAAGGTGACATTGTATAATGAGCAAATCAAAGTTACTGTAAGAATGGTGGTACAGTTGACTCCGCTTAATCGGGACACCTCGGGAGTAGAGAAAATGTCCCGATTAACCAGAAATCCCAATTAAGAGAAGTACACATAGACACTAGGAGCCAAAGATATTGGGGCATATAAATATTAAATGTTAACCTGCACAACACAATTAATGTTTGTTATAGCTTATGAATATGCATGCCAATGGGAAAGGGTAAAATGTATTTGCACATTAGAAACATGACACAAGTTCTAAATATAAATGAAAGCATACATATTTTCAGTCAAAATGTCCGGCTTTCAGTAGTTTTTTATCAAATCTATGTAATTACCAGGTCAAAAATGTCCCGATTATCAGATGGAGTGTCCCAATTAAAAGGTGAATTTTACACACACAGAAACGGTTTCCTGATTCAGCATGTCAATTATCAGAAAATCCCCTTTATCAGGATCCCGATTAACCAGCTAATTCAACTGTATATGGTTTACACAGATGTAAAAGTGCAGTTTTGATTTTGGTTACACAGGGTCATATCTTGTTGTGTCTTAGAATAAACCAATCGGGTTAAATTACAGGTAATAGTTCTCATCAAAGGGTGTTTTAATCCAATCCCATAATTCATTGCAATATGCCTATAGTGTACTGTACTAAACATAAGTCAGTAGTTGGGGATAAAAAGTGCTCCGGAAGTTTAAGAACCACAAGACATTCCATAGGGGAGGGGGGGGGGGGGGTAAGTTGAGCCACAGAGTAAGATGAGCCACCCCCTCTAGAAAGAAGACAAAAAACTTATTTCACTTTACACTACTATCTATTAGTACATAGCATAACACAGGTTTCTCAAGTGTAAGATGGAATCACATGCACATACAATTAGAAAGTTGCACTAAAAAGTTCAATTTTGGCACTTTTTTCTAACTTTCTGTAAAAAATGATTTTTGTCAAATTCCTGCTACAAGGACGAAAGCTATAATGTCACTCTTTTGTGTATTGAGGGTGTGATATGTGAACATAACTTTAGAAAACTGATTGTAACTGTAACAAGTTTTAGTTTGAAGAGTCTTGCCTTTTGACTAAAATGGTCCCCATGGGGTAAGTTGAGCAACTGGGCATGGGGTAAGTTGAGCATAGGAAAATGTGCACAATTTTCTCCCCCCCCCCAAAAAAATTCCAAGTAGAATCACATCAAAAATGATTTATTTTCAACTTTTAGACTAAACTTTCACTATATCAAACATTTTTTTGGCAAAATACCTTGAAACAAGAAAATTAGAAAAAGCCAAAATTGGATTTCAATGCTATGTTACATATATTGTGCATTCCTATGGATGGCTCAACTGGCTCAACTTACCCCACCTCTGGGGTAAGTTGAGCCAGTTTACAAAATATTTTTGGCACCTCACTGAAGGATAATGCAAAATATTAGTCAAAAATTTGTGATACCTTAATCAAGTAAACGTACACATGTTTCATTTGTAACACTGCATTTGCCTCCTACTATATTCCTCTGGGCAGAATGAAACAAAATGTAAAAATTGGCTCAACTTACCCCCTTCTCCGCTATATCCTTAGAGGCAACTTCAAAACTCAACCACCTTTGCTCGACCTGTTCCTTTTTGGTACCGAGCTCCATCGTTATAATTAATAAAGTTAACTACAGCCCTAATATGATTCAATTTTAATATGTTCAGATTGAAATTATTGTTCTGGTATACCGAAACCCAAAAATTCATTTTAACGCTTTGGGGACTGCTCTTCTCAAGTTTTGGCGATCCTGATAATTCCTTTGGTGAGAGTTCTGTATACAATTTTGAGGGGATCCCTACAGGCCAGTTAGGCCCACTTTGCCCACTAGTTATGCAACCAAATACCAAACATTGAAAAATTAGGCAAGACGAATAATTTGACACTTGTTTCAACAAAATCCGAGAATTGGATAAGTTTTACACCAGGGTGACCTTGATTATTAACCCTAGTCTACCTGAATCATTTATGGTAACAAAACTCCCGTAGGAGTAGGGGTGGTCACAGAACACCTGATTCCTGTATATTTGGTACCACAGGATAGCTTAAAGCTTCTTTCCTTTGATATCAAAATAAGTAAGTCATAAGTTGAGAAAAATATGACAAAACTGGATATAGGTGGAAAATTTATCTTTTGCAATTTGATTTACTCAAACCTTTATTTTACCGATACCCTGGTGGATGTTTGCTTTTGGATGAAAAGGAGCAGAAAATGTCATTTGACAATTACGTTAAATAATTTGGCACCAAAAAAGGGGGTTTTAGCCAGCCGGGAAAAAATGAAGCCTTTTTGATCATATAAAGAGACCAATGTATCGGTTTACATTTAAACACAAAATGACCTGATTTCAAAATGTAATCTGTAATAATGTTACCTGTTATTTTACCAATTTTCCTACATTTTCCATAGGTTGCGCCCAAAGGACATAAGAGTTCCGATTCAGTATCTTTCAAACAATAGACGCATGTCTTCAAACCTTCTTCTCCAGACTTCGAGAATATGATTCTCATTTATGACCCTAATATACGTCGTCCATCACATCTGTTGATCGATGCTGAAATAGCTACGTGAGTTTACGAGAGTTTTGAAGCTATGGATATGTACATGATGTCTGACAGATCCGGGTGATTAATGAGACATGATTTAGCCCTCCGTGGATCTAGCACGTGGTTGTTTTGAGGTGGTGCACTTTCACAACACATCTCACTGTCACATGTTACGTAAATATTTTCATCTTGCAATGCAATGTTTTCAAGATACATACATACATACATACATACATACATACATACATACATACATACATACATACATACATACATACATACATACATACATACATACATACATACATACATACATACTTACATACACGCATACATACATACATACATACATACATACACAAAAATGTGTTGTCAATGTTCTAAAAATATTTCGAAAAATGTTATGAAAATGTTTGTTAACAATGATAACAAGTTGGGACTTGGTTATAAAAAAGCATTTTTGGGGAAACAAAATGTTACCAAGATATTTTAAAAATATTTTATCAAACATGCATGTAATTAAATAAATAAAGTTAATTATCGTGAGGAAAAAACATCATCATTGCTGTTACTTTTGTATATGCCTCAACGAATGTTTAACACATGTTGCATACCAGGATTAAATTTATCACTTACCTTGTCGGGAATCGAACATTACCCTTTTGAGTGAGAGTCCAATGCCGTATCTACTAAGCCACGTCCTCTTACTCACCTTTTAATGATATTTTAAATATATAAAGCATCCGTTTTTTATTTCCGTTTTGTTTAGGTAAGCAAACCTTCAATATATTACTTGGTGTGTAACCAAGATGTTATTATTGGTTTTGTTGCTCTTACTTTTTTTAGTATGTTTTAATCAAACACGATGTTTAAAATAAACGGTGGTTAGGCCTAAACTGTGGTTAGCTAAACGCACAGTTTAA
The DNA here is from genome assembly GCA_023653785.1 of Ophioderma brevispina. NCBI lineage: Eukaryota > Metazoa > Echinodermata > Ophiuroidea > Amphilepidida > Ophiodermatidae > Ophioderma > Ophioderma brevispina. The sequence continues at coordinate 13,362 of JAMKCH010006055.1, forward strand.
AAACCCGCAGGTTAAATACTTTTATTTAACAAGCCGTTTAGCTAACCACGATATTTAAACGCCGTAAATATCATCCACCGAACTGTGCCTTATCTTCGCCTATAATATTACGAGCGAGTAAACAATATTTATGTCAGACAATGCTTTCCGTACTTGTTGATGCTACGCAGGAAGTCAGCGGGTAAATTTCAAGAATGTCGCGTTATGCAAGGAGCTTTAGTTTGTTCAGCGATGTAGAAAAAACACCAGACCTATTCAAAACTTTTGTATGTCGCTGTGCTGCACTTGCTATCATTCAATACACATGCATTAAAATATAAAGGGAAAATGGACGAGAAGAAATCAATTGAGGACTCGTAAAAGAAAGATTAGAGAAATAAAGGAGACGATTAACTGGTCTAACCACGAACATCACACATAGCTGAAAATATCTGGCATTTGATGAACGCGTAAAGTTAATCACGCCTTAAACTACCCCCTGACCAAGTCTAAGTTTAACAACGTTTTAGACATGTTTAACGATGTTCGGCAAAAATTTAAACAGTGTTTTAAGTTAACCATGCTTTGAGAATTGCGTTTATTTTAGCGAGCGTTTAATTGTTATTTAACCAGTGATTAGCGTTAAACATCGTTTGAGAATACGGGCCTTAGTTCCCTGCGGTTTAGACATGCATATATGCACGCATGCATAATAACATTTTATCAAATGTTTGCCTAACATCATAAAAAATGTTTGCCTAACATCATAAAGATGTTTTCATAATGTTTTAAAAACAATTTCAACGGCACGTTTTAATAACATTTGCACAATGTTTGGAAAACTTTTTGAAAACATAATCATCAAAAGTTATTATTGAAACATTTTCATACAGTGTACGGTTATAATGTTTTTAAAACAATATCAATATCATGTTAATTACATTTCCAAAATGTAATTAAAAACTAGATATCGCTGTTGTCAAAGACCACGAAACAAGCCGGATTGGCTTCAAACGTACCCAAGCCTAAAACTAACCATAGCTTCGAAACCTAGCCTAGCTTCGAAAACCATAACTAGATCTGGAGACAGATCTGAGCACAGTCGAGGTAGTGACATTTGACCCTAAACGACCTTCGATCTCGAAAATATTTAAACATATTTAGAATGCCATAAGGATCATTTCAAATTTCTGCCCGTTAGTAGCATTTTGAAAATTTGACCTTTGACCTCTTAATGACCTTTGATCTCAAAAATATTTTCAACATGTTTAGGAAGTCATAAGGATCAATTCAGTTAAATATCAGGTCAATCGGAACATTTTGGAAATTTAACCTTCGACCTCTTAATGACCTTTGATCTCGAAACTATCGTCCCCTTAGAGCCAGAACTGGCTATGTCCAAAAATGGAATTTTGAGATAGGCGAGTTTAAAGTTTGATTATAGCTAAAAATAAGAAAATCAAGTATAAGCAGTATTTGAAAATCTTCCAGGTTCATGTTACTTACACTTTTGCAATTTTGATATATAGGCCTACACACAAGTTGATCCAATGGATGGTCGAAAAATGCCAAAATGGACATAGCCAGTTCTGGCTTTAAAGGGACTATATTTTCAACATGTTTAGGATGTCATAAGGATCAATTTAGTTAAATTTCAGCTCAATCGGAGCATTTTTAAAATTTGACTTTGACCTCTTAATGACCTTTGCTCTCGAAAATATTTCAAATATGTTTAGAATGTCATAAGGATCATTTCAGTTAAATTTCAGCTCAATCGGAGTATTTCGGAAATTTGACCTTCGATCTCTTAATGACCTTTGCTCTCGAAAATATTTCAACATGTTTAGGATGTCATAAGGATCATTTCAGTTAAATTTCAGCTCAATCGGAGGATTTTGAAAATTTAACCTTTGACCCCTGAATGAGCTCCATTGACTTGTATGAAATTTATAACATGCACCAGTACAAGTAGCACCAATCTACTACCTTCCATATTGTAGATATGATTTTTTGAAGATATTTTAAACTCAGGTCGGAAATGCCCCTTTAATGACATTTGATCGCCATGCCGAGCTTAAAGTTTGATGAGGGTCCCAAGCTGCTTCATATTCATTGGTGACCTTACCATGCAACACAATCTGTAGGAGGAGTAGCATTTTTGGGGAAAACAACCTTTTCTAAATGTGACCTTTGACCACAAACAAGTCGGGTCACATATGCGGTCGTGGTCATTAATGTTTGTGTCCAAGTCCTGTCAATATTGATGAAAGTATGTAGCCGAAGAGCAGATTAAGGTTTGACCGGAAGTGACAGAAATAAAAAAAAACCTTACGAAACAAAGCACATATCAGCGAGTTCCTCTCGACTGGGCAAAAACTTACCATATATAGTTTGAAACGCTAACCCAGCGTATTTGAAGCGATTACATTTATTAACGGGTTTGTATAGGAATTTGGCACAGTTTCTTTAAAATGCACTCTGTTAGTAAAATTTCATGTTCAAAACATCAAAACATATTGAGGTATTAAAATGGGAAAATCTTTCTCGATTCAAGCCATTAAGAAGACCTATGTCAGCTTATGTTGCATTTTTTTTTTCTTTTATCATTTTAATTTTTTTTTAAATAGTGATATTTTAAAACCCTGCTACGTACAAAATAACTTGAATTTCTTTTTGTGTTATTTCGCATTTTCTTCTTGACTAAGGAGGGGAGATAAACATAGAACCGCCATACATAAGGCATCTTTAAAACCTTCCCCCGGGAAGTTGAGTAAAAGCATTTATTTGCTGTTTCGTGTGATTTGTCGTTTCATGTGAACGGTACGTTGTTTGAACGCACCGGACTCGCCAGACAATCATCCTTTAATGCGATTTCAAAAACCAAGGGCAACTTGACATCCGGTAGGAAAAGGGGGGATCGCTGGATTAAAATATAAATCCCCTAACAAAAGAACAAGTACAGGACTATAATTGGTGAAGTGGAGTTTAGCTTGATATTACGGTCATATTAGAAACCCAATTACGAAAATCTCATATCTTGTCAGGGTTCCAAGCACTGTTGAAAATCCAAGATGGCCACCAAGAGGCGCCACCACATAAAATTAGCAATAGCTCAGCTTTTAAAGCAAATGCGATTGTAATTGTGAGTATCCCAAATTCAAATTTCTACTCTTTGGAAGCATTACAGTGTTTCTTTATACTAAAAAGGAGAGTTTGGTAATGGCACAATATCGTTAGGGTTATAAATCAGAATCCATCGAGATTGGGGAAGCATTTGAAGATGTTGTTTTTCGATGTTTGAAGGGTGCTGAATCAGAAATTTTTTGTCCCAACCCCTCTGGGAAGTGTGGAGAACTTTGTAAAATACAGGTTGGTTAATAAAATTAGTACAGGGGTAAATTTGAAATCACAGTCTGCGGTAGTTTAAAGGATGCCATATCTGTCCGTTGGTCTCCTCTTCACGAGTGCAGTTGAGACATCCTTGCAAACGACTGTTGAGGGGTTCAAAGAAAGACGAATATACAATGGTTCTCGATCTATACCACAGCAAGTGTCGTCCACATAACGTTTCAATGTGGATTAGGTGCGTCAGAAGGCTTCCTGCTCAAAGGACTCCATAAACAGGTTAGCCCAATGGTGGGGGAAACTAGAGAACCCATCGTAGCCCATCAGTTTGGAAGTATAGGTCCCCTCAAATATGAAGTACGTGTTAGTCAAAAAAAACTCCAACATCCGTTTCACGTCAGCGTTGCGGAGGGATGTCCTGTCATCAGTTCGGCGTCATATTTGATACGTGTCCAGGAGTCTTTGAGGGTCCAGAAGTAGAGTCAGAGTAGTAGAAATGAACGTAGCAAAATCACTCGTGTCTTTACATCATGGTTCGTCTGGTATTTCCGGTCAGAGGTTGAAGTATGTAGGCCAATTCCTTGTATGCTGTAGGTCGGAAGAAAGAGCCAATTTAGCCGCGAAAACAGAAGAAGAAAATCTCTACAGGGTATTTTAAGACTACTAACACTCTGCGACAACAAAATAGTACACCCTAAAGAACGTGTTCCCCAGGAACTCAAACTGGAAGTTATATGCTCTATCTTGAGGATCATGTGACCAAAGTGACATGGTGAAAACCGGCCAGATATTGAAAAAGAGGAACGACGAACACCAGAAAGCAACTCAGACAAAATGGCATATCGACGAACATGTGGGAAACGACCAAAAATAACTTGATGGGACAAAAAAAATTCTGGACAGGAAAAATAATTGGAGGAAGGAAACTCATAAACAAGTCTACCCCGACATACAGTCTACCCAAACAACTTATATATAGGGACAAAGGAGCAGAATTCCGCCTGAAAATGCGGGTAGACTACTCCAAGGATGCATCTCAACGATGAACAGGAAAACTTAATACTGGGGTATCCTTTGATCATATCTTATTATTCTCTCTCCCTTTGTGTTACTGGTGTATATAAGGTGAAGCATCATGACTGTTTAGTTGCTATGATGATGGCATTCGCTAGAGTGTGAAAGCTTAGCCTTTGGTGCCTCTAGGGAAGGTTATTTTCTACTCATATGAAGATCCTGTCACAATAAGGCGATGTACTACTGTGCGCTGTTCTTGAAGAACTTTCACACGCCCAGGAGTTGTCTTATTCTTCGTGCATTGAGGCAGCAGACGAAATTGTTGTAGACGGTGGAGCCAAAACTCACTGGTGATTGGTGGGGTTTGGAGTCTATGATCCCGGTTGACGAAAGGTAGGACTCACTTAAGAATGTTATCCCAGTTGTGATGGGAAACCACATTGGCAGGTTGGCGGTGGCCGCAGCCCCCATCGGTGCTATTGCTGTTGAACGACCGCTTCTGTGCAAATCCGGTTTAAGGGACCCAATCCTTGCGTGAAAGATTGCTACCAGGTGGTAGTTTGTCAAGGTGTAATAGTGAGTTGGTCTGGGCTGAAGATCTAGCAGGCAGTATTTCATGAAGAAGATGTTGAATGGGGAGTGAGGAGTTTAGCAGGTGTCGACAGAAAGGTCGGACGAGAGCACCCCGTCTCTTTCTGCCGAGCTGGTGTGAGCTTTGAAAGTGTTATGACAGGCAGGTGTTGCAAATAATGTCGATAAGCTGTACTTTGTTTTTACATTATTAAGAATGACTTGCTGTTGTGGAATGGAGGGCAACTCAGCTAGCTGGTGTGGTCTATGACCTGCTTCCAGTTCGACCGTCCTTGTTGCACACTTGATACTAAACTCAAAGTAGCGATTAAAAGATCAAGTAGACATCTGCTTTGCTACGCTTTTTTGGATGTAATGAGAAACCCCGCACAGTCTTGTACTTTTCCAGTACTTGCCTGTGGATAATCCAGATAATAATACAGCAGTCTATTACGTGACTTTGGCTGAGCTGAATGTCTCATTGAAGCTTTTTATTCATTTGTCGACTTGGTATTTGGTTATCTTCATATCACCACTATCCTAAACATGGAAGTTGGTTTTGGGTATAACTCGTAACAGAAGATTTTCTTTAACAATCCACAGGGAGTGATGGATGTCATCAAACCTCACACTCTGGAAAAGATTAGTTCTATGTTTTGAAGACACGACTCTCTTTCTATGCTTCTTCTCAAAGCCATTGTCACCCGTTGGTTTATTTTGAACTATTAAAACCCTTTGGCAAATTTAATTCATATTCATGTCATTTGCTTAATATATAAGCAACTGCATTATCGGCATTCACCACCTCAGGGGCTATCCTAACAAAAGATATCAATCAAACCAGTTGGAATGGTGATCAGGATTGAGAGGATGCAGTTTGGAGCTTCTTTTTGGAAGAGCATTTGTAAAGCTTTGTGGTTAGCACCTGAGTTTCCCTGAAGTCATCAATATGTAAATATGAACACGGACTATTTAAATATACAATTAAAGACACAAATCCATAATTTATGTATTCTGAAGCTGAGATTACAGCTAAGCATTTGTGCAGCCACTTTGTTGGCATTGGGACAGCATCTTGGATTAGGATTATGGAAGGCTTAAGTATTGAAAAAGTACAAAGTTGATTCTTTGACACCAAAAACCTAAAAAGACACTTGAACATCATTGTATTAGTTGTAGAAGCTGAGCTATTGATAATTATATGTGGTTGAGGCATCTTGGCGGCCATCTTGGATTTCGTATAGGGAAGACTTAGTGTTTAAAAAGAGTAAAATTTGAATTTCAGTGACACCAAAACCCATTACAAAGACACTAGAATCATCTTTATAGCTGCTTTAAAGCTGAGCTATGATAATTTATGTGGGGCGGCCTCTTGGCGGCCATCGTGGATATTTCAAAATGCTCAAGGGTGCAATTTGCAATTTTACCAGTTTATAGGGCAAACTCCTGGGGCAATGGCGGGCATTTTGAAATCAAAGATGGCGGCCAAACCTTTTTTTTTTTCAGACACAAATGTGAGCAATACTTGTCTGATACCGAATGTTTCCTCTATCAATGATGTCAAGACGCATCATTTCAAAAAAATACACGATTTAAAATAATAATGCATATAAATGTATTTAGATCAAAAATCATACTAAAGTTTTATTTTCTGTATTTCTCACCAGATATATATTATTGCATTAATGTTCACTGACACGTAAGGACGAAACTTAATTATCTCGAGATAGTATAGTAGATATGTGACAATAATTTGGGGGAATTGTGCACTTGGATGATAAAAGCATGAATTTGGCACATATATAGGGATGTCATCAGAAAGGCTTTAGCTATAGGGGCATCGCCGATTTGTCCTCTGATTTAAATGGTGGCCATTTTCAAATGGCTGCCATTACTTGCTATTTATCTATAGATATGAGATTGAGTTGATAAATTCAGTGTTTTAGGCAGTCAGAGATGTCATTTGAAGCACATTGGATGTTTTAAAGACTTCGATCAAATGCCATTGCAGGTTATCCATGGCAGTAATGACAGACATGTTTCCAAAATGGCCGCCATTACACAGCTATGTTACATATTCGCATGGAAATAAATATGTGTACGTTTTTTTCATACAATCAATAAAGTGAAGTTTTTATTGAGTATTTCAAATTGTTGCTGACCAACAGGGGGGCCATTTCAAAATGGCCGCCATTAATTACTCTTTTATAGTCTGTTGTAAACTGTACTTTTGGTTATAGAGTCACAAAGTCTTCACACACGGTGTGGGCCTTAAGAAATAGGTTTTAATTTAAAAAGACACTATTAGGTTATCTGATATACGTGGTTTCACTTACAACATAGCGACCACTGATGTATGCATCGGATTACCGTGTAAAGATAATGTTCATCATTCTTACTTATTATGTTGAATGAATAGGTATTTTGTATACCTAAAATAAAACTCAAGCCAAACCATACCAGTGGTTGCCCAGACTTCATTAAAAGGCATGTTTGTTTTTAAAAAACTGAATGTAGATCCATGTTGTCCAACTTGCGGGCAACATTATGGCTACAACCAGTTTTAAGACTTGTAAGAATGTGGCATTTAGCAGAAGTTACTAGTCCATTGCTGTACAAAAAATAAACTAAATAGAGCGCTTTGGGCGTCTTGATGTCTAATCATGTGCTCTTCCTCCAAAGAACCACTCCACTGACATATCAAGAGAGCCTCTTTCAAGTTGGTTACTGTTGGCTCAAATGATTGATCTCCTGAGTTCCATGTTCCAAGTGAGGATGAGGATGGACTTGAAAGGAAAAGATTATTGGGAAATCTCTGCGAAACATGCCCAGAAATTAGAAAGGTAGCCAAAAACTTCAAAGTTGTAGTTGAGTGAGGGCTGCCAGATGACAGGAAAAATGCGGATTGAAGCAACTCTTCCGTGCAGCCTGTATGCAGATTGACTTGAATAATTTGCAACATCAAAGATCTGCTTGCTATAGATGTGCACTGCTGTGTTTACCTTTAGATGCTAATTGCACGTCTTGTTAAGACTATAGCAACACCTTATCTAAGATCATTGATGAACATGCTCCACTTGTCGGTCAAACTCTCGTTTCCATACTCATGCTGCTTGGTATTCAGATGCCTTGGAGATTGCAGAAGAAGGAACACACTAGGTCCTCTTTATACATAGCTGAAGAAACCAGCTCGGGACACCACCCATCCTCTCCAAGTATGCCCTATATCCATTTCTTAGAAAGGTGATTGAAAGATTATAAATCAGTTGTAACTTATCTCAGCGATGATGATCTCCGGGTTCCGATGCACTCAGTATAACGTACAATTTCACCGTGTGGAGACTGCGTGTTACAGGGGAAGAATGACAATCTTGATTGGTCTTGAAAAACAAAAGAGGCTGTGTAAGTGTTATTAGACTTCAGTGCACCTTTTGACCATAAACAGCTCTACCCGCCTGAAGCTATGAAAAAACTGAAAAGCATAAGTGATTCTTTTCCTACCTAGATGACCGAAACTCAATATTAGATCGATCAAATTTGTCATCAGGTCCTGTGGCGGTGGATGGTGGAGCTCCACAGGGTCTGTTATGGAGTTCATCTTGTTTTCTGCCCCAGGACATGGATATCATTACTGCCCACGGTTCAATCCGTCGTTTACACCGATGACAGCTCTATCTGTCTTTCCACAATTGGGATTGTGATGCAGCCAACATAATATTGAATCATGCATTGCGGTCATAAGAGCCTGATGTAAATCCAACAAGCTGATTATTAGTACACGACGACATGACTTGAATGTTGTGCTTGCGTCTCATTCTTACAGATGACTAGTAACTCTAAGCCATCCATCATTGGCAATTCAGTTTTTCATCCGGAAGCTGAAGCACGGAACATTGGTGTAATCTTAGACTCATCACTAAAAAAATATAATCATAACGACTTATGCAAGGCTGCCTGGCACTGGATAAGGAAAATTGTGTAATTATGACAGTACCTTGATGAAAAATGCACCATTGGATTGGTCCATGACTTATTACATCAAGCCTGGATCCGGCAACTCCTTGCCGTATGGTCTCCCAGAAAGAGAAATGACCATGACTGCTCGTTTTGTCCTTAAAAATCCATTGTCAAGAACATAACATATCTACCAACTGCATTGGCTTCCAATTAAACAGAGCTCATTGATACTGATATTGTGAACTTTTTTCGTTATCTTTCTTATTCTTTATTTTCCTCCACTCTGGCTGTCTAGGATAGTTGTTTTCACCAGATTAGGTAGGGTTGAGGCATCTGAATCCAGGAAAGATCAAGATTCACCATGTCACGTGGGGTAATACACAAGATCCTCACAGCTGATGATCAGATGTATGAATTCACTTAAGTTCTTAGTATGGAGACAACTGGGTCTACAGTATATGTCACAGTATTGGTCACAGTAGATGTTGAAATTTTACTAATAAGTATTCTTCTTACGTTATTCTAATGTTGAGTAATTGATGTTATCTCATAGTTGTTTTCAATAGAAGTTGTTCATTCTATTGAATGTATGTGACGTTTGATATAGTCCATATGATATTATTACTCCTTTTTAAACTATGTGCACATGTCTTAGGCCTCTGCATTAGGGCCACTATATCAAGAGTGTTATATTATTAATAATATGAACTAGCACAAAACTTATGAAGATTGTTATATACAAGCAATACAGAAAGAACACGAAGGATAATCAATTTTGATTAAGTTACCTGAATCATGAGTTGGACTATTAATAAGGTTTGCTGTCAGACGTAGAAGATTGCTCTGTTGTCAATCAAATGAGTTCCACATTAAAACACGCCACTGAGGACTTTACAACCACTGCGGTAGCCATGATGATTACACCAAAAAGTGTGCATGCACCTGGAGCACTGTTTTTAATAATATCAACATTGGTGCCTTACAAAAAAAGAGTCAATGTTGTTGGCCCATTAGAAATCACTCGGGATTATAAACCTAATTAACATAATTAATACTAATGTTTAAGATCGTAAACAAACATAGGATTTATGTAAACACTGGTAAAGAGAGTATGCCGCACCATTGTGTCAGTGTGGCAGCCCTTTCACGGGTATACCTGTATGTGCAATAGTGTATGCTCGGATCATTAGACCATACCATAAAATAAAAGTTTTAAAAACACAAAAAAACACCATAATTTTTTGTTTATAAAAACAAACTAACAAAAACCATTCTTAAAGTATGTTTTGAGTTTATTCAGTCTGCCAAACGCAAAGATAAAACAAGCTATTGGTGGCTATTTTTAATGTCTGCCACTTGTTTTGATTTCCTATTTACAGGTTGTATTTGGCATTTCGTGTCACATGCCGGCACTTCAAACCAAATGGATTGATTGCCCTATTTAAAGTTTATGTTTGCATTGCTGCGTGATAAAATATGCTTTGTAGAAAAAAATTGCCATTCAGTCGATGTGAAAAAATTGGTAGCAATTTGGAAAAAGAACGGCCATTTGGGAAAATGGCCACCATTTCTGTTACAGAATATTACCCATAAATATATTTTTATTTTAGGCATTGCTCTGGCCTACAAATTATGTTTGGTAGCCCAAAACAAACAAACAAAAACACATTTAGTCCATCAAAAGAGCCAAACTACCCGAAAATGGCAGCCATTTTGGAAAATGGCCGCCATTTGTTCCACGAAAAATCTGCGATGCCCTTAGACAAAAATTTTCTTTAGGACTGCCCAACTGTGTGCCAAATTCATGAGTTTATCACCACGGCACAATTCATGCACAATCTATTCTACTTAAGAATAATTGCAATGTATGAAAAAAAGCAAAATTAGTACAAAAGTTATGCAATTACAAGAACTACTGCCACAATATATAAGAATTGGTAGATGAGAGCCAACAAAGTACAAATATTTAAATCCTAGCCTGTCCCCATTCAACTATGGCGTTTAATTGTGGTGCTACAAAGAAGACGTAACTGCGTCTCCGTTGTGAACGGTTATCTTTGAAGTAGATAAAAATGTAAAAGGCAAAGTCGACACAGATGGTTTTTATCAGACACAGAAAATGGTGCCTGGGTAATGTTACTGCTGTCTAAATACAAAGCCTAGGGGGGATAGGGCTAAAAACGGCTTACGACACGCCAACGAATCATAAGTCATTGGGTGTCAATATCGACATGGATTAAGGCTATCTAGAGATGTATCTGTGTTTCTGTGTTACCACTCAAGTCGCCTCAGGGCTAGGTTTGTTTGGATTTAAATTGTCAATATTAGACACCACATTATATGTGCATTTCGTCTACATTAAACTTCATAAAAAAAACACATTGAGATTTCAGTTTAATTGTCGAGTCGTTGAAAAGATCAAACATAATATCTCCCTAAAACTATGGTAAAAATTGGGGTGTTGCATGGTTGAAATCTGTGAGAATCAAAACTATTATGTTGTCCTGCTTGACTTGCGCCCTGACGAGGATATTGCGGAGATTTTGCGGCGCTTGTACGATATGATAGGAAGTTCCGGGAGGGCATTTTTGAGACGAGGGTGGCTTTGAATGACTGACCAGTGTTTTCTAAGATCGGAGGTTAGAGAGGTTGGGTGGTATGGACTACAATGGCACTCTCTGGGATTTGTTACGGTTGGTGATAATTGAGGCTTTGGTGACGTGGAACAGCCTTGGCTTGGCAATCTGAGTTTGACGATGTCTTTTTGGTAACCGCGAAGTAGAAGTTGTGTCAGTGAGTTGTCAGTGCGAATTTAAGTCAGTATCGTCAGTGCATATTCTGCGAAGCCCGCGAGAGCGAGAATGTATGGGATATTTGGGCGTAATATGTTCTGGGTCGGCAATAGATGGTTGGAGGTATAAATGCTTGTCTGTAGGCTTGCTGTAGAGATGTGGTAATGTGATCTCACCATCCAACGTTGCGTTTACGTTGTGTTTTTTGTTTATTTAACCCACATAAACTTTCTTCCTGTTATTAGTTCCTTCACAGTGGTGTTTTATTTGGTTTACCCTGAAGAAGCTATGCAGTTATAGCGAAAACTTGGTCTTTGTAGCCGTTTACCAATCTATTTGTTTCTTATATATTGAATTTCATTGGTTTGCATCAGTTTTCTGATCCAGCACCTTAATATGAGGCGTGTGCCCGTTTATAGCCCGTGTCTGTGTTATTTTTAATATATAAATACCAAGCTGGTAGAGCTGCAAATAAAATTATTTATAACCAACAACACAGAGCCACTCGCTACTACGAGTTTCACGCTAGGCGTTCCATTTCATCAGGCGAATGTCTATACGAACACTACCGCAACGCACGGTTATTTTTCTTTACACGACTTATGGTTTCCCGATATTGCTGCCATGCCTACAATTAGCGATCAATTCGCTTTTCTTGTTAAGCGCTTGTTTACAGATCAATATTTCAAATTTTCTCCAAACACAGATTACTACCCCAGATTTTCTGTGTGCAGGTTTGATTTTCTAATGATTTCCCAAGTGATAATGTATTCTTTGATGTAGCACCAGGGCACGGATTAAGTGGCTGCGTATGTAAGTTATTGGTCTCTGTCTAAATATGTTATAAAATACCAAAATAACTTTGTTAGCGTTGTGATACTTGTCAATACAGTGCGAAATGATTTTGTATGATTTCTATAACCTATATTTAACTCCCCCCCTGTTTTAGTGCCAATATATTGTTTTGCTTTGAATTTTCTGTATTTACACGTTTAGCCTTGTAAACTAACGACTTGTACAAAGCATTTTCCCAGAAGGGGCAGCGTCTTTTTTACGGCAATTGCACTTTTTTTATATTCATTAAAAAATCAAAAAACTAAAAAATTAAAAAAAAATATATAATATTATATATATATATAATAACAAACGAGAGTAAAAGATTCATTGGCTGAAGCGGGATTCCAACCGGCGACCTCTGGATTGCGCGACCAGTGCTCTACGCAACTGAGCTATTCAGCCCTTGTCTTTTGGGCGGTTGATCCCCTAAGTTGCCTACTGGGCCTCGCAATCCAGAGGTCGGCCGTTTCAAATCCCGCTTCATCCAATGATTCTTTACTCTCGTTTGGGTTATAATGTCTTTCTATCGCGTTCATCAATTTGATCCAGTAAAATGTTACAAAAGCCGTTTTCCGCCCATCTTCTGTATATAGTTCCATATATTATATTATAGATATATATATATATATAGTATAATATATTATATATATATAATATCGATATATCTATGAGATAATATATATATATATATTATACATACCATCATAGTAAATCACATTTTTACAGTGCAGCTATCTTTGGAATTAAGAGTGCTCAATCCCATTACAGGAGAGCGTAAAATAAATTACAAAGTATAGAACTCCGGAAAGGCAACCGTTACTCCTGAGTTTCACGGTATACCTCACGTACGATCACCGGGGATCCGATCTTCAGACGGATGATGACTCTCGTCGTTCTTAACCAGAAGACATGTATGTGTATATACATACCATTGGTGTCCCCCACTGAACTGAAACCTCCAATGCATGTTCTTCATTCCAGCTTTGGCGTATTGTCTACTCTGCACAGTTAAGGCTGTCGGTAAAACTACAAGGAAGACAACCATTTATCGGCATCGATTTGCAAGTAAGTTAACAAATCGTGAATTTTTACCTATAGTGTTTGATTAAAATCGTATGTCCGTATGTGTGTTTTTTCCTACAGTATTTAAATGTAACTTAGAACCTTGGCCAAACTTAATTGTTTTAATCTTGGTGTGTCTGACAACCGTGTAGATCAATTAGTCAAGGAATGTGGTGTGCAAAATTTCGTACAGTGTATTTCTAAAATCCGATATGGCCGCCACCACTCTCAAATTCATTGAAATGGCCATAATTGGTATGCTCCGATATCACCCCTTTTAGAGCACGAGAGGGAGGAATCTACTGGATCGGGTTTCGTGATATGATTTTTGATCACAAACATTAACCACTAAATCCCTTATGGCCACCTCGAAATGCAATATGACCCGAAATCATCTTCAATTGAACATACCTCATCAAGCATTTTGTGCTCGTAGCATAATTGTGGGCTCTAGACCCAATATAGGTACGGTTCTCGCCACTTTGTAAAAAAGGCTCTAGTTTTCCCGGAGTTCAGGGTAGGTTTCGAGGGGGGGAAAAATGCCATGGTACCAGGTGTTAGGGATGTGTGGATCATCACCTGGGTGGATGTAGAAATCAGAACGTGGGTGCAATTCTTTTTTTTAGGTGCCAAAAAGGTCAAATTGCCCAAATTAGGTAAAAACTCATAGAATGGGGGATTTATTTATTCCAACTTCATATTGAAATGTAATACTATTTAAATTCCCACACTGTATAGCTGTAATTCAAGAAAAATTTGAATGTTGGAATCTGGGGGCAAATTTTGACCCAAAAATGACCAAAAAGGTGTCAAAATTGACCCATAATAAGGTAAAAATCAAGAATGGTGATTCCAACTTCATATTAATGTAATAGTATTTCATTTTCCGCCACTATAATAGCTGTAGATTCAAGAAGAATTTAATGTTGTGTAATCTTAGGTTATTTTGACCCCAGAAAGGGCTAAAAAAGGGGTCATATTGACCCAAATATGGCAAAATCATAGAATGGTGATGTGTAACCCTCGTCCTACCAAACCTTTTTTTGTAACACGGTTTTTACCAGCCCCCCTCGAGAAGTTTGTTATAAAGCACCCGACCCGATGCTTATTATTGTGATACCATTGGATAGCCCTGTCCTCTTTTCATTGAATACCAAAAGAAGTCCCAACATACCTAAGGGTATGGCGTCATCAATGACGTCATGAAGTCCGCCAGTCGGCAAATTGGCTTTTCCAACCAAAATCCAACTTTTTCCGCTAGGAATATCGATTTTTCATGCGGTTTTCCATTTCATCACAGCTCTAAATGATGGCAATTGGCTATTTTTACATAAACATAGAGCTTTTAGAGCCATACTGCTGTGCTAATATTGTTCAAAAATGCACCACAAATATCCTTGGGTGCACCCCCCCCCCCCCCTTAACTTCGACTTTGACGGCATACCCTAACCCCAATGAAGGTCTACCTTCAAATTTTTTCGCAACATTGACCGGAAAGGATGAGATAACGATTACCTAGAAGCTTTTTTAATTTTATTTTGGCATTTTTAGCGCACCGGAGCGAAGTTCACTAAGGGGGGTGGTAATCGAGGGTTTAATTTTAAAATGTACTATGAGGGTTAATTTTTCAAATGGTCATATATTCTGTTCATTTGCCCCACTATATAGCTGTAGCTACGAATTGGAATTTTAGAATCTGGGGTTTATTTTGACCCCAAAAGGCCCAGAAGGGATCAAAAATTGACCCAAAGTAGGTAAAGCATAGATTGTGATTTTATTTATTCCGACTTCATATTGACGAACTTGTAATGCTATTTAATAATTCCCCACTTATAGCTGTAGACTGTAGATTCGTAAGAATTTGATGTTGGAATCTGGGTGGTTATTTTTTACCCTCAGAAAGGCCAAAAAAGGGTCAAAAAATTGACCAAATATGGTAGAAATCATAAAATGCTATTTAATTCCATCTTAATTTTAAAATGTAATAGTAGTATCATTTGCCCCCCTATATAGCTGTAGATTGAAGAAGAATTTGAATGTTGGAATCTGGGTCAAAATTGACTCCAGAAAAGGCCAAAAGGTTAAAAAATGACTTAAAATGGGTAAAAACAAGGAAAACAGTATTTGGTATGCATTATGTTTCAATATTAAGGCAGGAATTTCAAAAATCAAAAAAAAAAAAAAAAAAAAATGACATACAACATGCCTGCACAAAATACAAAAATTACACACTAATATCAAAGATCAAAGAGCATGGTTATATACCTTTGCACTGGCTCCTTTGAGAAAAAGTGATGGTTACTAGGTGTTTGCATAAATGCATATAACTGTAGACTGAAGAAGAATTTGAATGTTAGAATCTGGTGTTATTTTTGACCGCAGAAATGGCCTAAAAGGGGTCAAAATTGACCCAAATACATATGGTACAAATCATAGAATGGTTATGTATCTATTCCATCTTAATTTTAAAATGTAATAGTAGTTCATTTGCCCCACTATATAGCTGTAGATTGAAGAAGATTTTGAATATTGGAATATGGGGTCAAAATTGACTCCAGAAAAGGCCAAAAATTTTAAAAATGACTTAAAATGGGTAAAAACAAGGAAAACAGTATTTGGTATGCATTATGTTTCAATATTAAGGCAGGAATTTCAAAAATCAATTGCCAATTTAAAACCTATATTAACTTTTATTAGTAGTGACATCCAAAATTGAAAACTTTGAATAATAATGGTCAAATTACACCCAATTTGGTCAAAATATATTAACCAATTAATACACGGTTTACATATCTGCAGTCTTGCGCTGTTAAAAAGGTTAAAATTGGTAATAATGAACAATATCAGGCTTGTAACCACGGGAGAATTGGCGTGGGCTAACGCTCCCATTCAAAAAAGCCCCATAACCCCTAAAAGAGCTTAAAAAGGCCAAAAATAGATTTTGCGAGCGAAAAAATATAGGGTTTATAAAATTTTTTTTTGTTTAAAAAAGGTAAATATTTAGGTAAAAAGTCCACTTTTGCCAAATCTGCCCCCTTTGTAATTTTTGGGGAACCAAATTTGCCCCCTTTGTAATTTTTGGGGAAGTCCCCTTTTGAAAAAAAATTCACCTCTCCTAATTTAGTGTTCCTTCTACTGACATTCACAATGAAAAACTTTGAAAAGGGATCAAAATGGTCCAACCCAAATTGGTTAAAATTTAACCCAATACGGCACAATTTCAGTCTTTTTTCCTGAAACTATAAGTAAAACAATTGTATCCAGTATGAGAAACAGTTGGTCTTTCTGAATGAAAGCTATCCTAAAATGTTGTTAAATCTGATCTTTTGGTTTATTTCTGCCCTGAAATTATCACAACTGTTTTACTATTACGGTTAAGTATATAACACGAAAGTCTGTTGTCTCCAGAGCAACTAAGGTTGCCTCCTACATGCCTGTGTGGAAATCATCTTACTGTATGGTGCAGAAACATTGACAATGAAGGGGGGGGGGGCTGCAGGATCTTTAAATGGCACTTATACCAGACAATTCATGCCAGTTGAAAATATCTCTGGAAAAAACATCCTAACCGAACATCGATCAAAGAGCTTGCAGCGGATCTATGGTGACTTAAAGTCGACTCAGAGATTTTGACATATTAATTGTTTTTTGTAATTGTAATAATGAAAAAATAGTCAACTAGAACTAAAGACCGTAGTAACCCTAAAATGCACAATTCCGGAAATTTGAGATGAATCGGATTTTTCGTTTTTGATGCAGTAAGCTTATGTGTGTATTATGTCCATAGGATACGGGTATACAAAAATTCCGGATCCGGAAATTTAAACAAGTGTGATTGTATATATGACGGGAATTCGATTTTAGGCTTCTTACAATTCATACATGCAGTGATTAATATATGGACAAGCAATAGTACATGCAAAAACCGATTTTTTTGGAAATTGAGGGCGGCCCTCCACAGGAAAATTCTCTGAGTCGGCCTTAACTCCTATATATATCCAAAATTGTGGTACAGAAGAGAGCACACTTCGGTTGGGCCTTGCTCAAGTCAAGACCAGATTATGATCAGACCTTTATTCTGTGGAGTCCTCCGTGTCCAGGTAGAGGTAGCAGATCATTAACCTACTCTGATATGCTTTGCAGCAGAGATACCAGCTTTAATTTAAGTGGGAGCAGCAATACATGATAAAGACGTTTTGCAAAGAAGTACGCCACTGATTTCGACAAAAGAAATCGAAGTGATGATATTGTCCACCTTTGCCAACATCAGCAATCGTTTCGCCAATGCAAATCTATGTGGTTGACAGCTGACGAAACAGTTGCCATTCTCAAATAGTATAATTGCTCAATTTAGCTTTAATTCACACATTTGGGGTCTATTTTAACCTTTTTGGCCCTTTCTAGGGTCAATTTTGGAAGTCAAATTAGTTAAAGATCCACTCGCTAAATAGCCTCGTTCCCCGAATAGACAGATTTTACAATTAAGTGATCAGAATATATAATAGTGGGGTCTGTAGAAAGGTACTATTTGGCTCATTTACACTGTGAAATCGTATGACTTAAAATATTTTAACTTAGATATATTGAGGGAAAAAGTGTATAATTTATATTTTAACAGCATTCTAGGAGGCTTCATAAATCTCGTTTTCGCCCCAATTCAAAACAGGTGGAAATGATACGGGCCACGATTTTTTCAGATGGGGTATTGGAGTTAGGCGATTCAATGAGATTGAAAATGATTAATGGACTATTATTGCTCTTTGGGGGTGTTATCTGACCCCAAAATGTAAAAATTATATTTTCAATCTACTACCATATATTAATAGAAATGAGATTTATTTTAGGAAGTTTAAAATGCATAAAAGTGGAATGATTACCTTGCCATATTAGATAACTGACCATATTGTGGGTCCAATTTTGACCTTTTTTGCCTTTTCTGGGTCATTTGACCCCCAGATTCCAACATTCAAATTCCTCTTGAATCTAATGCTATAGAGTGGAGAAACTGAATTACTAATGCATTTTTAATATAAAGTTGGAATAAATAAAATCACCATTCTATGATTTTTAACTTATTTGGGTAATGTTAAGCCCTTTTTACCCTTTATCGGGGTCAAATTTGAACCCTAGTTTCCAACATTCCAGTCTTCTTGAATCTTCTTCTTCTATAGAGTGAGGAAATGAAATACTGTTTAAGTTGGAATAAATACATTCATTCTATGAATTTTTACCTCATTTGGTCAATTTTAACCCACTTTTTTGCTGTTTCTGGGGTCAAATTTTGACCCCCAGATTCCAACATTCAAATTTTTCTTAGAATCCACAGTATAAGCCGGGAAAATGAAATACTATACATTTAATATGAAGTTGGAATAAATACATCACCCATTTACGATTTTTACCCTTATTTGGGTCAATTTGGACCTTTTTTGGCCCATAAAAAAATGAACCACTTCTTGATTTCTACATCCACCCAGGGGGGCGGTGATACCCATATATGTACCTAAACATGCTTGTAGCAAAATGACATTTTTCTACTCTTCCACCTACCCTTGGTGCCCAAAAATGGTGTCTGGGCTGGACGTACGAATAGGGAACTCTATCTGACATTTATAGTGTCTTAACAACCTAAACAATTAAGATGGAAGCCAAATGTGGCTGCCTTTTAATATCTTTAAAACCTACAAATTGTTAATTATTCATAATATATTGACATTAAAAATACCATACACGAGCTTGTAATGTTCTGAAAACATATTTCTATACTAATAAGCTTGATCATAATTTAGTGGATGTTATAACAAAAAAATACAGAGTGTATCGTAATTGTAGGTTTTTAAATGGATTAGCCATGGGGCGCAATCTTACATTATGCATGTAACCAAACAAAATGCCAAAAGTAGTATAAGGCCAAAATGGTAAAAGATAGATATATGGTTTCAGATATCTTTAAAGGTGGCTATATTGGCCGCCATATTGATTGGAAAATGCTGATTATAGAGTGCCAAGTAAGGGTTTCTAGTGATCAAATGCATTCATGCTGGGCGGGGAAAAAACACTCATATGTAACTCCAGAGGTCAAAGCAAAAACCCCATATGTAAAAAGTGGGACACCAGTGCCTAAAACCTCACATGTGCCTTTGGTCACATCGCGTGTAGTTTGAATTCAAGCCCGATGCATAGTAAAAAAAATGGGCGTTTATTTCAAAATCTGGATAATAACTACTAAAACATATTTAGAATCAAAACCTTTCTGTGCAAGTCATTACAAGAAAGTATTCAGTTTTTGGTGTCTCTCGAAAATGTTAGATGAGGTTTTGTCATGTTACCGTTGTTACTACATGTGCGATCTTGCTCTTAAAGGTCAAATGCGCATATGAGGTTTTTCCTGCCCAGCGGGACGATAGTTATCTCGACCCACCCCCCCTTAAGTTTAAAGAATACAAAACATACACATAGATGTTAAAAAAGATGCATCTACAGTGCAAAATGTGCATAACACTTGGCGTGTCCGGAGGTGTTAGAAAAGCTTTCCATGGTGTTAAAATTAAAACAATTGCAGAGTGTGTTCACTTGTAACAGAATTGAACATCTGCAGAACACTTTAGGTGTCAGGACGTATTCTAGGTTATCAGAAAGAGGGTATACTGAAGAGGAGATCATATTAATGATTCTGAGCGCATGTTTGATTTTGTGAGGAGCATATTTTAACAATAAGATTAAACTACGTAAAGTGCGCCTTTAAGCAGTCATTTATGGAGGATATGAACTGATGTGATATCTGTATAGACAGCCGTGCTGTGATATTGATGAGATGGCACGTTAAAGAAACATGTAAACTTTGTTCCTCTTATCTTGATATTTCATGTGTTCAATGTACATTATCTCTTCATATAAATTGTATCAATTTTAAGCCTAACCAAACATTACTTCTTGGTGTGACACATGCGTTTTCAAAACATGTCACAATGAACTTCATTTCAGGGAGGGATCTTTTGTTGATCTCAATTGCTTACTTAGAAAGGGATAAAAAATCACCCACCAGAATATTCAAAGATTAAGCAACAAAGTTGATTACATCAATATTCCTCTCCACACTAATGGCATTGATGTTCTTTGTTTGACTGAAACTTGGCTTATAAGTGACATTGATGACACTGAAATTCATATTACTGGAATTTTACAGAATTGATAGGAAATATATGAATCATGGTAGTCTAGATTATCATGTCAAACAATCTATAATTATAAGATAAATACTGATCTTCTTGATGAGGATGTTGAAAGTTTGTGAATTGAGATTAACCTTCCTCATACTGAACCTATCATTCTGGGAACAATTTATCGTGTTCCAAATAATAAGTGTGAGTACTAAGAAAAGGTTTTGCAGATTTACAATGACCATGTGCCTATCAGGGAAAAGTGAGTTAAAGGTTTACAGCCTGATTGGATTAACAGTGATTTTCTTAACGATCCTGATTATTACTTTGCCAAAGCTCACACAACCAACAACCTGAAGCCTGGAGCAGAGCTAAATCATATCGTAACAAAGCTAATAACTTGCGCAACTGTGATTCAATTGCTGCTAACATTAACAACTCCAAAAACCTCTGGCGCACTGTCAAAAAAGTATTCCAGGCAAAATCTCACCTAGTGTTAATTCTGTTGGTACTGTTAATTCTGTTGGTTTTACAACTAATGCTAAAGACGCAGATAATGGTTTCAATTGTTATTTTACTTCTGTTGGGTCTATACGCTTGCTAGAAAAATGATTGTAATGATATCAATAAGGCTACTGCTAGTAACTGTAATTCACATACTTTTAATTTTGAGATTATTACTGCTGACTTTGTTCACACACATATTTGTAACTTTCCCAATGATAAATCTCCAGGGTTTGATGACTTTAGTGTTCAACTTTTTGAACTTGATGCTCCTTTTATCAGCCATTCTCTTGCCTACATGTGTAATATCTCTCTTTCTGCCTCAGTTTTTGCTGACCTGAAAAAAGTCTCAACTCTAATTTTCAAAGCTGTTGATAAATCAGATGTTGGCAATTATTGCCCGATCACTCTTTTGCCACTAATTTCTAAAATCATTGAGAGAGCTCTTCATAACCAATTGTACGGTTATCTTAGATGAAGATCTTCTCTCAGATAACCTATCTGGATTTAGAGTTAAACGCTCAGTGTATGTTTGTCTCTTTTTAGGGGTTTATTTAAATTTGTATTGTTTGCTAAGATTGTTGGCAGATGATCGTTGATGTTTGTAATTAAGATAGCAGATTCAAAAAGATTTTCATTATTAGGTAGTATATTGTCTATAATTATTGGTGTAGTATCTGTCATTCTAGTTCGTTTATAAATAGTAGTTGTCAAAGCATGGGTGTATATAAAGTCAAAATATTCTCGAGTGGCTCTATCGCAATCATTATTGAGAAGACAAATATTGAAGTCCCCATTCGTTTATTTACAAACGTGTTATAATCGTCATACGATTATTGTTATCAAGTCCCTTTTTAAAGTTATTTACACTTTTCTAATCCCGGCTAACAGTTAAAACGACGTTTTTTTAAGAACATTTTTAACAGTGCAGAAGTAGCCGTTTTTTTGTGTTTTTTTTGCTTTTTTTTTACTATTTCAATCATATCATCTGACCAAAGATATAAAATATTAGTTCATTAAATGCAATTATATCATTCTACTCCAACAGTCCTCTCTGGAATAGAGACAAATGAAAGGGTTCTGTGTCAAAATACGATGGAAATAAATCTGATTTCTGGCATTAATACGAATAATTGAAACCAATCATGTTAAATGCAAAAAACAGACGTGCTCAGCCTGGGGGCGCCAAACACTAAAAATAATAAGCGTTTTAAATAAACTTAATTAACGTTTTAATTAAAAAGAAAGCTGTAACTTTATTGATCTTGAAAATCGACATTTTATTTAAAAATTGATATTTATGGGGTAAGGCGTTAGGGTTATTTGACCTGTCTGTCACTATTTTATTAAATACTTTAAATATATTAAATGCAAAAAACAGACGTGCTCAGCCTCGGGACAGAACTAAAACAATATGCGTTTCAATTATTTTTTTTCAATTAAAAAGAAAGCTATAACTTTGATCCTGAAAGTCGACATTCTATAAAAATTGGTATTTATGGCATTATGGCTAACCCTCGTCTACCCTCCCCCTTCAGTTCTGTTCCCCGGCTTGCTAAAACATTTTTGATGCCAAATTATTTAATGTCATTGTCAATTTTCCGCTCCTTTTCATCCAAAACAAACATCCAAGGGGTCTATAGGGTGATACAGGGTGATCCCAACGTGATGGATGGGGGGGGGGGTGGCGGTGGAAACCACCTCCCTCTTCGGGAGGAAGTACCAACAGCCTAGGCACAACACAGGAATAAAGTTCGCATGTCAGCAAAAAACCTCAATTTCCATAGGGAACACAGTGTCGAATTGTGGAATTTATTTTTAGTCAAACTAAAAAAATAGGAATATTTTCAATTCATGCGGGTTTGGCCCCTACTGATGGATAATGAATTAGTTTTAGATAATGAGAGGCAATGTTAGTGCTATAAAATGTTTTGAGGTAGCTTAAATTACGAAAATATCAGTTCCACCCCTATATTCGTTATTTTCATACTTTTCCTCAACATATGACGTTAGTGACGTCATAATGGGAACTGTGGGTACTTATTTTGATAACAATAGAAAGAAGAAACTCTAAGCTATAATTGTGGGGTACCAAATTTACAGGAGAGGATGTTCATAACGAATCCGGGGGTGGAAACACTTCCCTTCGGGAGTTTTGTTACAAAAAAATGGCTCCGGAAGACGGGGTAATGTGAACCGGGGCTGTAAGTACTATATAAATGTCTCCGAACTGACAATCACCGCAAAAAAGAGAGGTAGCGTTTATTTTCTTGTTAGATCTAGGTCAATATTTCAATATATCCACTAGAGTAAGGCGGGGTCCGCTCATGATTGTTTCACTAGGGTGTTTTTAAAATTATGTCGCCGGGAGGAAAAAACTCAACCCAAATTACTAAAACCCGAGAGACTTTTTGTAGTACTTAAATGAACCGTTTTCAAACCAATCGTTTGAATTGAATTTGGCTACATATGAACATTGTGATTTTGTGAGATTCTTAATGCACCATATGAGTTTCAGGGGGGGCTAAGCCATGGGGAGAGGGATCGACACCAATGATTCAGGGATGTATCGGAAAAGGGAGATAACCGAAAAAGCCTGAAACAAGGACTAGAAACAAAAAAAAAGAAGGGAAAAGTGAAAGGAGAGAGAAAACAAGAGAGAGAGGAAAAAGAAAAGAGGCGGAAACGAAGAGAAAAATGGCAGAAAATAGAAAAATAAAAAATGAAAAAAGGAAAAACAAACTGAGGAATCATTATTAAAAAGCAAAAAAAAAATAGAATAACAAAGTTTTGTATCAAGTGCGGATCAAGGGGCGAGCGAAAAGTTTCGTGGGACCCCCTCCATGGCAACAAAGTGAAATATTGTAATTTATGAATACGCTTGGAACAATTTTCCAAAACGGGTTCATCGGCATACTTACTCTCGGCTAGAATTTTACACAGGTCAAACGATTTTGGAAAATTATTAAAGCATAAGTCATTCGACACTGTGATGTGTATTTTTAACACTAAAAGCAATTAAGAGGCACATTTTTTTTTTAAAGAGCGCCCAATTTCCGGCTTTTGGATTGTTTCACATTTGACATTGGTAATTAATAATGGAACAATACCCTGTGAATGGTTAGAGCTCAAAAACTCCTAGGTGTCGCACAAGAAGGAATTTGTAATTTGAATAATTAATATCGGAGATCTCCGAGAACAATTTCACGGAGGCTGCAAAAAAAAAGTCCTTCCAATATTACATAGCAGGAAATGTCTTAGTTCCGTTGTCTAGTAATCTATAGTTTCGTCGGTTCAGGCAAGTCAAGTTCGAGATCATTTTCGCGCAGGGGTGACCCTTCATTTATGGTGACGGGACAGAAATTATGGGTATCCAGTTCCGCCATTAAATAAAATCAGTGATCACGTTCAATTACAAAATCGCTCTTTTATGTAAAATAACGCATTTTTTTTAGCATTACCACTCGCAGGTGTAGTTACTAGATTATTACCAAACAACTGGGCCAATCTCAATTTGAAAAATGGGCGTCTTCAAAAAATGTGCGTTATTGTTACGTGGACAAGGTCTTCATACTCGTCGACAAGGGGGTTTCACCCCCACCGGAAAACAATTTTCCAAATGGAATTTGCGCCAAATAATGTACAAAACAAATGCATGGGGAGGGGATAAGACAATGCCATTAAGCAATAAAATAGTAAAATACGATTACAAAATAATCAATAAAATTTTTTTTTTTAAAAACATTTCCAAATTTGGGAAAAAGGGGGAGGAAAAACAAATTACACGGCCCGTTTCCACACACAATTGCATTGAAAAGGTTGTTTTAACAACATATTCATTCTGTATATTATGTGTACTCAAAGTGGTTCTAAAAGGTGGGTTTGGCAATCTAACGATATTGAAACTTAAACGATTGTAATTTTTAATATGTATGTTTGGGTGGACGCGGTTGCCGTTAACTTCCCGTTGGTTTGATTCTTAACAGTTTCAGGCTGGATGGAGATATGGCCAAAAGCAAAAGTCATCCAATATCAGCTATAAGGGGTAACTGGAATTTTCATATATTATTAATTTTCCCCAACTTTAAAAAAGCTTCCAAATTAATTTTTAAAAAAAATATCATAATTACCTCTTGTAATTAGTTACTTATTTTACTAAAACACCATCGTTCGGGGGAAGGGGATTAATAGTGTGAACGCACTAATTATCTAATCAAATTTGTAAAAATTTAAAACATTTAACAAATTTGTCAAATTAAAAATGAGGTTCCGAAAGAGGGACCAACACCAAAAATATGAGGTAGGATTTTTAAATAATATCGTTAGCCGTAAAATTAGCAAAATGTAGTTTGTGGTTGTTAGGATCCCCATTGTCCCAATTAATTTTAAAGAACATCGCTTCTTTTTAGAGTTACGTTTTAACACAAAATTTGCATAATTTGTGTCTGAATTTGATATCATTGTCATGCGCAGAAGGTGAGTGGATTGTAATTAGTATTTGGGAGTGGCAGGATCAGAGAATAAGTCTAATTTGATATCTTGCAATGCGAAGACGGAAGGGGATTGTAACTAGTGTTTGGGAGTGGCAGAAAAAGTCCTAATTTGATATCATTGCCAGTGCGAAGAAGGAAGGGATTGTAATTAGTGGTTGGGGAGTGGCAGAATACTCTAATTTGATATCATTTGCCATGAGGAAGAAGGAAGCGGAGGGATTGTAATCGTGTTTGGAAGTGGGACAGAATAAGTCTAATTGAATATGCATTGGCCATGCGAAGAAGGAAGGGATTGTAATTAGTGTTGGGAGTGGCCGAAACAGAAATAAGTCTAATTGCTATCATTTTGCAATGCGAAGAAGGAAGGGATTGTAATAGTGTTGGGAGTGGCAGAATAGGTCTAATTTTGATAATCATTTGCAATGCGAAGAAGGAAGGGATGTAAATTTAGGGTTGGGAGTGGCAGAATAGTCTAAATTTGATAAAAATCAATGGAGCGAAGAAGGAAGGGATTGTTAATTAGTCTTGGAGTGGTTTAGATAGGAATAACGTTAATTGATATCATTGCATGCGAAGAAGGAGGGATGTAATTAGTTATTTGGGCGAGTGGTAGAATTAAGGGTCTAATTGATTCATGGCATTGCGAAGAAGGAAGGGAGTTAATTGTATTTGGCGGAGTGGTAGAATCGGTCGGTTGGCAGCATCAGAAAAAAGCAAATTGCGGGAGGAAACTGAAATCATCCAATGCTTGGTCTCATTCCAGCTTTGGCGTCGTATTGATTTACTTGTACAGTTAAGGCTGCCGGTTTATAAAACTAGGAAGTAAGAAAACCCTTTATCGACCCCCCCAATCGAAATTGCAAAGTAAGTTAAACAAATCGTGACTTTTTAACAATTGTTTGATTAAAATCGGGATTGATTTGTCGGGAGGTTTTCTACAATAGTACGAGGTAGCTCAAAAAATGCGATCCTGCAGTTGCTGCTATAAGTTCAAAATTACTGAGGAATTATTCAAATGGTATAAAAATTCTGGGGTGGCATTTTTTGACACTGACATATGTGTTTCATCAATGGTGCTTTGCATACTTTACTGCCTGGAATGCGGCACTTATGGAGTCACAGGTTAAACTCACACAAGATTGATGACGTTCTGTGAATGTAGTGCAATGAGACTTGTTAGCGTTTGCCTTTTGGCGACGCCTGTATAATATCTCCAATTCTGTTGGCCATTCTAGCTCCGGCAAATCTTAGGAGGAACCTTCGGACGATCAAGCTCCCAAGAATTGATGAACCTGGTAAGCTATCCCAACCAACCCCAACCCAACCCTTTGAGGATAAGAGAATTCCACGGAATAACTTTGCTACCCAATCAATGGCACTGCAGTAACAGTATTAGCAGTATGACAGATGTTAGTTGGAGCAATGGCTAATCCTCTAATTGAAACCTCTAAAGCAGTTTGTGGACAGCCCATCTAGTAAGCTCAAAGGCCTTCTCGTGACCTTGATGGACAGAATGGGTCCACCTCAAACAGACTCAGAAACTGGCGTTGGTCGCACAAAGAGTTCCTCACAAGATCGGAGTAGAACTTTCTCCAACTGCGATTGTGGAGAGTTACAAACCATTAGCCACATAATAGATGACTGTGAGGTTACAAGTCCAACAAGAGGAAATCCCAGGCCTTGATCAACCTGGATGATGAAAAGAGAGGGATCTTCAACTGTGATTGTGGACTTCAGAACGAAAGAACGATGAGGGGAAACGGTGCGGAAATCCTGTCCATTTTGTCGATTATTTGGTACCTAGTTTTGAAAACATGGCTAGTAGGTAACCCGATGTCCAATTAACCCATTCCTAGTTTGCGTTTAGATCGTGGAGAAGGCCAACTTGAAAGTTGAATAAACTGTCTTTTAACTACAAAATACTGCCTGGTACTAACCATGTCTTTTTTACATGTTGGAAATGTTGGTGAAGATAATCTGTACCGGCCTATCTTTTCTCAAAACATACTGTTCCAAATTTCTTGATTAATTCACGTTGTAGAACCAAGGCGATTAGTACGTAAGCCCAATTTAGCATTCCATGTTTGATGATGAATACCAATCAAGGCATGCTAAGTATGCAGGTGCTGTTTTTGTTTTGCTCCTGTCTTTCTTATCCTTACTACTTAAGGTTGGTTCACAACCAGTATAACATTGTAACTAAATATTTAATATTAAACATTTAAAAGACAACATGTCTTTGAAAAAAGGGAAATGGTTCTCTGTCCAAAATGGCAAAGTTGGGAAATTGTGTTTGATGTAACTTCACGTGTGGTTTCAGTGGTTTATTTGTATGTTGTTGTTGGGTCTGTCAAATGGACAAATATAACTATTCTATCATTTTTTTTTTTAAAAAAAAAAAATGGGGGGGGTTTTTTTTTCTTAAACACTCCATTCATACCATTTCCATTTATTTGGTATTTAATCTTCCGCTTGCAATTTGCAATTCTTCACGTGACGACAAAATATTTTAGTATTTTGTTTTAAAAAGACAGATTAGTACCAGGAGATTTTGAAGTTGAAAGACATTTTTATTCCACTGTCAAAGGTGAAACTGATGCAACGATCTAAGGGTAAACTGGTTGGATGGGGTGGTAATTTGACAGCGGGTAACCAATCATTCCCTTCGTTTTCAAAACTAGTGAACCTATCAGACAAAAAATCTGAACAGGATGTACGAACAAGGTCATCATTCGAATCAGTCAACTTTTGAAATATCGCACCGACTGCGAGGATGGGGATTTGCATGTATTTGGGGACACATGACAATTGTTATCTTTGGTGTAGTCAAGAGGAATGTGGGGCGCAAGGTAGAAATTGAGTAACAAATTTTTTCTTAGCGAGATTGTACTTTATGAGGACGAAGCCCAATCCTTTCTGGGGGGTGTGCAAAATTTCGTGTGTTGTAGTAGTGGCATTTTTCTATCAATCCAATATGTGCCACACCATTATCAATCTTGAAAGGCCATATTGTAGATATATATACAGGTTTTTAAAGCAACGGGGAATTTAATGGGACGGGTTCGTGGTATGATTTGATCAACAACATTACACACCAAAACCTCATGGCCACTCGCAATGCCAATATGACCCGGAAATCATGAAATTGACCCATACTAACAAGGCATTTGTGAGCCGTGGCATAAACTGTTGGCTCTTAATCAGTCGGATCCCATATTGACATTTCTAGTGTGTAAACATGCTTACCAATTAAGATGGAACTCCAACGTGGTTGCCTTTTAAGATCTTTAAAACCTACAAATTGTCATGTATTCATAATAATTGTCCGCATTTTGAATTTAACGATGTTTGTTTTAAAACAAACATACCAAGACACGAGCTGGTAATGTTCTGAGACCTATTTCTCATACTTTAATTTAAACATAATTTTGGATGCTACTAACTAAATACAATACAGATGTTTCGTAATTTGTTAGGTTTTAGAGATGCAGGCGCCATTTGGCGGGCAATCTTAACATTTATGCATGTAAATCAAAACAAAATGCTAAAAGATAAGATATAAGGCCAAAATGCAAATTAGCTATATTGGGGGGTTACAGGATATCTTTAAAGGTGGCTCTATTGGCTGCCATCTTGATGTGGAACAACAGCTGATTATAGAGTAATGGGTTTCATAGTGATCAAAGTGCCCTTATCTCATACGTGTTAAAGCATAAACATACACATAAAAATCACGCCTCTACAGTGCAAAATGTGTATAACATTGCGGGTCCGGATGTGGTTCGAAAATGCTTTAGATTTGTTAAATAAACTTGCAGAGCGTGTTCACTTGTACAATTTAAACCCTGCAGAACATATTTTAGGTGTTCAGGACGTGTTCTGTATATCATCGGGATAGCTATACTGAAAAGTTAAATCATATTAATGATTCCGAGCGCATATTTCACTTTTGAGCCAGCTATTTGCAATTTTGTGGGCAAATTGTAAATTATCACATTACATTACTAACTTTCCTCGTTCTTAAAACACAGGAGTACCGCGAAAACATTAAGAGATTTTTAAGTGATTTTCGGACATTGTGACAGCCCATATTGGATTCACAAAATGCACTTGACCAATTTTGCTCACCCTCCAAAATTGATTTGCTGGTCTAAACAATAAAATCTATCGATAGCCATCTGTACTCCTTTAACATCATTCGGGCCGTGTGCGAAAACTTCCGCCTGACTAGTGTGAAATTGCACTGGAGGGATTAAATACTAATGAATTGGAAGTTGACAAATTCCTATATCAGGTATAGACCATATATAGATAAAAACAACAACAACAACCAACCAGTAACCACCTAAACATCAACTTGAATACATCAAGTGCGCGATATCTATCAACTTCAACTTCACTTCAACTTTATTATTTCCATCAAAACATCAAATACACAAGATATACCTTACATGACAAAAAATGGAGGCGTTGACCAAAAGGCCAATGAGACAGACTGGGGTCAACCCCAAAAAGTAAATTTTACAACACATAACTAAAAACCAAGGACATTCAGTCCTCACACGAGAAATAGACAATGTTCAATGCACCTTAATTCAAATTGCCATCAACAAGATGGCATGTAAATTTTAGGACAATGTTCAAAAGTATTATTAGTTCTGGAATAATTTCACGTTTAAATTGATTACGAAGGTGAGTTACTGATTTCGAGTTTTTGAGATGTAGCCCCAAATTGTTCCAAAGGATAGGGCCGATGTTTCGCACAGATTGGATTCGTGAAAACTTTCTTATTTTTCTGGTAAGATTATAATTGTTGATATTTCTCGTGCCATACTTATGAATTATCAGAGCGTTTTGTAAAAATCCTTTAAATATACTCGGTAACTGGTTGGTAGAGTTTTATACTAAACAACCAAGCTCTAGTTTGTATACATCTATATATTAAGGCATTAATTTGGTAAATAAGGGTGCAGTATGACGTCTGTAATGGCTATTTGAGATGCCGCTTACTGCCCATTTTTGAAGCTTTGTTAGTTTATCTAAGTACGTTTTGCAGTATTCCCCCATATCAATATTCCATAATTAATGTAATGTAAGATAGAGACAATTATAAGGAAAATAAGGTCTACATCTGGTATGAAATGTTTAAGTTTGTTTAAGACACCAATTTTTTTTTTTGCAATTGTTTTAGATAGATTATCAATATGACATTTCCAAGAGATTTCATCTATTAATACACCAAGAAATTTTGGTATTTTTACCCTTTCAAGATCTGTATTATCCAATTATTTTAAATTTCGTTTCATTAGTATATTCGCTGTCGTTATTGGATAATTCAGTCCTCATAGTAAGTTTCGTTGTAACCCAACACCATGTAAATTAGTTTTACTGGCATTCATTGATAATTTATTGGCCTTAACCAATGCTTCTTCCTCAATTCTCTATTAATAATTCAACCTTGCTGGCAATGTCTTTATGCGAATACAAGATAGTAGTGTCGTCAGCAAACAATATGAAGTCTAATACAGGTGAAGTATTGCAAATATCGTTAATAGAGTATTAATAGCAAAGGCCTAGTATTGAACCCTGTGGTACACCCAAAAATAATATTTTTTAGTTCAGATTCACTATGATTTGATAATAACATAATGTTTTTATTATTGCCTAAATAGTGGTAAACCAGGTGTTAAAACTCCACGAAACCCATAATGTTCTAATTTATAATAATTTAATAAATATTATGGGTAATGGTTGTCGAATTGCTTTGGATAAAATCAAAAATATTCCAATTGTAGATTCATTATTTTCCACTGCTTTAGTAATTTTTACTCAACCAGTTGAATAATTGCCCCATGTATGTGGGTGTTTTGCTCGGAAACCAAACTGTTTTTCATTAGTTATTTGATGATTGTATTATAAAATCTATACACCTGTTAAAAAACTAATCGTTCGAGTATTTTTGAAAACACGGTTTAGAACTGACACAGGCGGAAGTTAATTCGAGAACATTTCAGCCTCATCTTTTTGTAAATTGGTTGTGTTTATTTGGTAAACTTAGTTTTTCTGGGACTTACGCCTGTTGTTATTGATAAATTGAAGATCATGGTAAGTGCGCGTTACTATTTCAGGAGACTACTCTTTTACAAAACGGTGCAATGTCATCATTCCTGCACTTTTTTTGATTTAAACTGATCAATTATCTTAAATATTTCCCTTTCGACTACTGGTTTCATATAATATAGTACTTGATACTGGCTTATGTGAATCGAGAACATTTGT
The DNA here is from genome assembly GCA_023653785.1 of Ophioderma brevispina. Classification (NCBI taxonomy): domain Eukaryota; kingdom Metazoa; phylum Echinodermata; class Ophiuroidea; order Amphilepidida; family Ophiodermatidae; genus Ophioderma; species Ophioderma brevispina. The sequence goes on from JAMKCH010006055.1 coordinate 45,354, forward strand.
CAAAGACGAGTTGTCTTTAAAGTTAATTTTTAGTGACAATGTTTTTATACGGAGTGAATTGAACCAAATAAGGCTAAGGATTTAAATCAAGAGGAACGGAGAAGGAAAATACAAACAAGAGCTGTGTACCGGAAGCACCTTTGATTTGGTACATCAGTCAGACTTGGAACGACTTAACTTTTTAAATTGTGCTGTGAACTTATGTTATAATCGCCTGTCCTCAAAAACCAATGACCACAAATAAGCTAAAATTAACAGCTGGTGTTGAGAAAAGATAGGCTTTATGAATATAATGCAAAATTCAAGATATTTAAAAAATTAAAATTATAGGACCAACGTACATGATTGCATTTGGGACACGCTCTATATATATGCCAAATATGTCGAAAAAAAAAAGTACACCCATCCATCCATTTCGTCTCTCTTAGTCTATTTCACGTGAGCAATGTTTTCCTTGTGAACACTTTTCCTTTCTTTTTTTCAAAGGTTAGGATACCACCCCCGTCCCCGAAATGTGGACTTTTGCCGGGAGAAAACTTGGTTAAAATGGACCTGTACTCTAAAAATGTACCATTTTTCCGGCACCAAAACTTGGCCTAATTTTTCTACTCACTCCGTTTGAAACAGCATTTTGAGGCTTTTTGGGGGGAGGGTGAGGAAGGGAGGGACACCTCGTTAATTATTACACACCCTTGGCTATGACTTGAAAAAAGGTTTTAAATGTGACACGGGCACCTATTGATTAAACCAAGTGTAATTTACAGAATAAAGACATCAAAAACAATTATTTCAATTCGTGGATTACAAACTTCGTCATGAAACGCTATCCATCTTAGCATGTAAAAGGAAAACCCGTGGCCGTTCTTTAAAAAAAAAAAAAAAAAAAAAAATTCAACTTCAACTTTTTTTATTTTTATGTTTATGAAACATGGTTATAGAACAAAATACGCTAATAAGAGCAAAGTTATTTAGGAGTTGATCAAAAGGCCAATGAGACTAGACTGTGGTCAATCCCTATAAAATGTAACGTTACAACATATCTTAAATAAAGAATATAGTCAAAAAAAAAAACCAGAAAAAAGGATCAAATGCACAGGGACCTCCTGTACAGAATCCCGGGTGGTGCCCAAAAGGGGTGGGTTTGGTAATTAAAAAGTTCTTTAAGAAAAAAAATGCGATTTTTAATAAAACAAGGTCCCCGAAATTGAGATAAACTTTGACAAGGAAGAAAGTCCAGTTTTGTTGATAGTATAGTTGGATTGGACAAAAAGTCACGTTAAATTGTCTGCGATGTATTCCCCTTAATAGGTCCCATAGTTATTCAGTGACAACTTTATTATTCCTCATAAAGATTAAGATTATTTAATTGTTGATTTTTTTAAAAATATTAAAAAAAAATGCAAGATTTTTTTAAAACCTTAAATGTAATTGGCCAGGGTTGATACGGTATTTGTACATAAATAACCAAGTTAGTTGTATATGTGTACTTCATAAATAAGACACCCACTTTAGAGGGCAAAAAATGTGTTTAATCGTGACGGGGGCAATAAAATGCAAAATTCTCATTTGAGGCCTATAGAACTA